>PISX010004573.1:87742-119489 GCA_004024625.1 Mellivora capensis
TAATACTCCATAGTGTATATGGACCACATCTTCCTTATCCATTCGTCTGTGGAAGGGCATCTTGGTTCTTTCCACAGTTTGGCGACCGTGGCCATTGCTGCTATAAACATTGGGGTACAGATGGCCCTTCTTTTCACCACATCTGTATCTTTGGGGTAAATACCCAGTAGTGCAATTGCAGGGTCATAGGGAAGCTCTACTTTTAATTTCTTAAGGACTCTCCACACTGTTCTCCAAAGTGGCTGCTCAGTTTTTGACATTTAGTCTTGCCATCATGTTAACATTGATTAGGTTTAATGGGATGGATTCCCAGTATATGAACTCACGAGAAATTGATATTTTTAGGTTTTTCTTGGAGGCAGATTTCTTCCTCAGATTATACTAAGATGATTATGTCTTCATTGAAAGGGTCCCTCTGTCCAGTATCCTGGTGACTGGGTGTTGTGGCCATTCCATAGAGTTGGGATGGATCGCGACCCAAAATGTGGGTTTGGATTTCCAAACCCATGATGCTACACACACACACACACACACACACACACACACGCACCCCAAGAACTATGAAAAGGTCTTTTATTCCCAGAATGAAGCTTTCTGGGGAGCGCAGGACAGGCCTCTCAAGTTGATCTGAAAATAGCTTGAAAGAGCTGTTGAAGGAAAGAGACTGGCTCTGAGTTTTCATGGTAGTTAGGGCCTGGAACTGGAGTGAGGGTTTAAGTGCATGGTTTGAACTTACTGCTGGTGGCAAAGCACTTGAGCTCTCTTACCAGCTTGCCCAGATCTGAGGCAGAATGGGTAGAGGGCGGGGTAAGTCTTGAAAAGTAGCTGTAGTCAAACATCAAATAATGGAGAGAGACTCTTGATTACATTGTGTCGTCAGACTTTAAGAAAAAGATTATTTAGTTAACCTAGCATTAGTGCAGGGCACCTGAGCGGCTCAGTGGATTAAATGGCTGCCTTCAGCTCAGATCATGATCTTGGGGTCTTGGGATCGAGCCCCCTGTTGGGCTCCCTGCCCAGCGGGGTATCTGCTTCTCCCTCTCACTTTCCCTCTGTACTCTCTCTCTCAAGTAAATAAATAAAATCTAAAACCACCACCACCAACAAAACCATAATTAGTGCAACATGCAGTGAATATGCTTTAAATGGTTCATACAGAGGGTGGCGAGAAGTCTAAGCTGAAGCCCCTCAGGCTTCCAGTACATTGGGTTTTTATGTCTCTATCTTTTTACCACTGTTGGGGGAAAAAAATCTAAATTCTTGTTCCTTACTTCTATTCATGAGATTTTTGTGAACACATTCTTTGTTATTAAAGAATTCAGTAAATTTTCTGACCCAGTCTTTCCTGCTCTTTTGCCAGTGAATTAACTTTTTTTTTTTTTTTTTTTGGTGATTTCTTCAGATTGGCAAAGCTCATGTGTTGTGGGCATAATTGCATTATTTTAATTCACAATATTCTAAGAAATTGTACTGTCACCACCTACAACCACTTTTTTCCCCCTAAACTGGGTGATAGTGAATTTCCTTCTATTGTTTATGAAGGTTCACCTTGCATGTTATTTCAGGAATGCTGACCTTATTCTCCCATATCATCATTTGAAATGAAAAGAATATGTATATTGTGGAATCTTGGGAACAGCAGAGAAAATTCCTACAACTATTTAATGCATGCAGGGTAAAGCCACAACATTGAGATCAATTCTAAATGAGAGTCACCAACTGTTCTGTACCTCCACTGAGAAGAGAACAAAAGAATATACTCAAAACTAGAAAAGATGCAGAGTACACGTACATCTGCAGAAACAAGGCAGATTCAGAGAAAACCCTCTTCTAAAAGGTTTTTCTTCATTTTTTCTTCTAAAAATGTATTTTAAAATCTGTGTATAAGAAACAAAATAGGTCATGTGACTATAATAGTCTAGAGCAGTGGTCCTTTTTTTAAATCTTTTTTTTTAATTTAAATTCAACTAGCCAATATAGAGTACATCATTAGTTTCAGATGTAGTGTTCAATAATTCATTGGTTGCATATAACACCCAGTGCTCATCACATCATGTGCCCTACATAATGCCCATCACCTGGTTACCGCATCCCCCAGCCCCCTCCCCTTCAGGGACCCTCAGTTTGTTTCCTAGATTTAAGGGTCTCTCATGGTTTGTCTCCCTTTCTGATGTCTTCCCATTCAGTTTTCCTTCCCTTCCCTAATGATTCTCTGCCCTATTTCTTATATTCCACATATGAGTGAAACCATATAATTGTCTTTCTCCGATTGACTATTTTCACTCAGCGTAATCCCTTCCAGTTCTATCCATGCTGATTTAAGCGGTAGCTATTCATCCTTTCTGATGGCTGAGTAATATTCCATTGCACATATGAGTCACATCTTCTTTATCCAGTCATCTGTTGATGGACATCTGAGCTCTTTCCATATTTTAACTATTGTGGACATTGCTGCTATGAACATTGGGGTGCATTTGTTTCACTATTTCTGTGTCTTTGGGATAAATACTTAGTAGTGCAATTTTTGGGTTGTAGGGTAGCTCTATTTTTAACTCTTTGAGGAACCTCCACACTATTTCCAGAGTGGCTGCACAAGCTCGCATTCCCATCAACAGTGTAAGAGAGTTCCCCTTTCTCTGCATCCTCGCCAGCATTCATTGTTTCCTGTCTTGTTATTTTTAGGACAATGGTTCTTGATCTGTTTGGAGTCTTAGGCCTCAGGGAGAATTGCTGAAAGTCCTTGGTGGAGAGAAAATTCAGATGAAGCAGCATTTGCATTTGACCTATAACATACATCATGTTATTCAGTAATAACTTCATGCTTTTTGACAAAAATCATTCCAAAGAGCAAGAACTTATTTCATAAGCTATTTGTCCCTTGCTGGAGCTGTTTCTCTTAGTTGCCTGGCTGTGTTCATTTAGTTTCCAGTGTGTCTCTAAACCTGTCTTTGTATTTTGTTACTGAACTCTTAACCCATTTTTGAAACCGAAATATAAAATGTGTGGTTTTGTGTTTCTATGAACATGTTGAAGATCCAAAGACCCTGTAACCAGGCTTACAAGGATCAGATATGCAAGCAATACTAACAGTCTTGGATTGAATGGTTACCGTGTACAAGCCAGAGTACAGAGCACCATCTTACTCAATTCTCCAACAGCGCTATGATGCGGTTATTAGTCTCATTCACTGATGAGTGAACCGAGGCCTAGAGTCAATGATTTGCTTAAGTATTCACTGAGCACCTCCCGACTGTCTGACACTGTAGAGGAAGATGCAAATGAAAGAAAACATGGGCTCCGTAGGCTTTTAAAACGAAAAGTTTCTTTTTAATTTTTAAAATTCTAGTTTCACCTATAGTGTTGTTGGTTCCCGGTGTGCAATCCAGTGATTCGGCAGTTCTCTACGTCACCCGGTGCCCATCACCAAGTGCACGCTCGATGCTCTTCACCTGTTTCACCCACCCACCCCCCACCTCCCCTCTGGCATAAAGAGCTGAGTTGTTTTTTTAATAACTGTATTTTCAAAATGTCTATGTTTAAAACTATGAAGTGCAGCTTCCAGCCTTGTAGTTTAATGATACCCAAACTAATAAATGGAGGGTTGATGTCTTAGAAAACTCTACATGAGTTCATTTAGGAAGTGTTGTCCTCTGTCACAGGCTCTGTTAATAGTGGCAGCCCACCAAACAGACATACCCCAGATATTTCAATTCAAAACAAAACAAAATCTCAGACTTAATGCAAGACAATTTTTATGAACCAAAATTCATCTCCCTCATCTGTACATACACGAAATAATTGATAGAGCTTAATGGTGACATTAAGTGTGCTTCAAATAGATGGGACATTGCCAACTCATTTATAGCTGTGAACAGCTGTGTACTTTCAAAATAACAAACTTTATTTATTTATTTATTTGTCAGAGAGAGAGAGGGAGAGAGAGCGAGCGAGCACAGGCAGACAGAGAGGCAGGCAGAGGCAGAGGGAGAAGCAGGCTCCCCGCCGAGCAAGGATCCCGATGTGGGACTCGATCCCAGGATGCTGGGATCATGACCTGAGCTGAAGGCAGCTGCTTAACCAACTGAGCCACCCAGGCGTCCCAAAATAACAAACTTTTTTTAAAAGACAACAAAAGAATAGAAGGGAAAGGGAAAATATCCCTGGAGAGTTTCTTTTTATGCTTACTGTTTTGAAATAATTTTATATATATATATATATATGGCAATTTATATCCTCTCCCATTATTCTTTTACATTGAAATATTTTGAGGCTTTTAAGGTTTATCACTGATATCCACAACTTTGTCATAAAGGACAAAGACTTTAGAGTATTAATCCTTTGAATGTTTTCCCTTTTGTAAGTTAAAATTTTAAAAAACTGAAACATAAAAATGTTAGATGTCTCCATGAAACAATGATGCTCTCGACACTGCACTTCCACCTATGAAGGTAGAAAAAGCAGCATGATTTTTTTAATCTAAAGATACTTTCTGCATCACAGTCACTATTTTCTTTCCTACCCAGCTCTTCACACTCCTCACTTTTCCTGAAATTCCAGAAGTGTTTCAAGTTCATTAATTTCCTCTCTTTTCTTTCTCTTTGACCTATGCACTCATCCATCTACTTGCCAAACATTTATCCTAAAGTAGAAGATGGTAGGCAGGTGCTAGAGATGTAAAGATAAAACCATATTCCTGTTCTCAAGGTACTTAAAGTCTAAAGAGAAAGGCAGATTTGGAAACTCTTGCAATGTGCCCTGGTAAATACCACTAGAGTTCTAGGAAGAGCCACTGACCAGTCTGAGGGATTACCCTGGGTCTAGTAAGAAAGCCAAATGTAGTGCACGTGGCTCAAGTGCAGACATATATTTAGAGAGGTAGAGGTTGAAAATGGAAAAACATGCAGGGACCAGATCATGTATACCTTGTTGTATGCCACAATAGGGAATTCAGACTTTATCATGACTCATATTAACAAGGCATGAAAACTGAAGTAGCTTTAGCAAGAGATGACATAATAATATATGCAATTTAGAAAGATCCCACTGGGAGCTATGTGGGGGTTGCAATGGACCACATTGAAGGAAAGATGGCGGCTACTAGAGGGAAGTATGGAGAGGTCCCAAGCAGCTGCAGTAAGGAGGTAACAGGCATGTACACAGAAGGGGTTAATTGTGGCTCTCCAGGATTCATAGATTGAAGTTATGTGGGGAGTGAGTGAGATAGAGATACTTCTCACATGCTGGCTTGAGTTACCAGGTGGATGGTGGTGGTGTTAATTGGGATTGGGGATCAATTCTTTTAATATGTTGTGTTTTTGGTGCCACTGAAACATCGGAATAGAACTGTTTTAAACACAATTAGATATGAATCTAGGGCTCAGGAGATAAATCTGGGCTTTGGGTAATAGAACAATGCAAGAGCCATATAGATGGCTTGTAAGTGGTGGTTGAAACAATGTGTATGAAGGAGGTTATCAGTAGCTAATTAAAAATGAAAACAACAAAGAGGGGCACCTGGGTGGCTCACTTGGTTAAGCGCCTGCTTTCAGCTCAGGTCATGATCCCAGGGTGCTGGAATTGAGTCCCCCACTGGACTCCCCGCTCAGTGGGGAGTCTGCTCTCCCTCTGCCTGCTTCCTTGAGGCCAAATTAGGGAACTTCTAGGCCATAGGGTGCCTTTGTGTGAATTAGAGAATAGCTTTACCACCTTCATCCAGAGTTGTTGTCATCCGTTGACACATTTACGAGGTCTACATTGTGTATGGTGTTCTGTGGAGCCGAGCAGTAAGATGTCAGTTTTGAGGACCATGAAGCCACCACCAAGCAGATAAGAAGACATCAAGGGGTACTAGAAACTATAGGAACAGAGTTCCTCAAGGCAGAAGAATGGTCAACACCGCCCCACCCACAGTGACTCAGGAGTCAGAGAAATGGAGTCTGAAAGTTGTCCACAAATTGCCAGTTGGTCTTAGGGGGAGCAGTCTCGAACTAGAGCTCAGCTCAGGGTTCCTCCCTTCCCGAATTTGGGATGTTCTTCTTCTGCCGCTTGCAGGTGCTTTGACCCCAGCGGCAGTTCCACTTCCGCCCTTGTTACCATTTGACTCTCTCTCTACCCATTATCTTCCCGTCTTACTTTTGCTTTAAGAGCTTTCTCTCCTATTTTGGATCTTGATACATTTTGCTGTCCCCTCATTCCTTTGGTCATATACATCACCACCTGACCCAGCATACCCGGTTTCCTCTTAGGGCTTTAAAAAACATAACAGTTTCAGTCACAGTTCTTAGAGACATCAATGGCCCTTCAGATGTACATGTGAGCATACATTTATATTTGAATACAGATGCCTTCTGAACAAGGGATAAAAAGGAGAGTGGGGTCTTCCTAATATTCACTCTCATCTTTTTAGATAAGGAAAATTTTATCAGCCCCATTTTAGACAGTCATATCAAATCAGCTGGCCCCTCTTAACTCAAATGAGATTTCTGCCTTCTTCATCTAACGTAGGAGTGAAGGGTGTAAAGAGAGGTCAAGAAGTAGACTCATCATGGGGCGCCTGGGTGGCTCAGTGGGTTAAGCTGCTACCTTCCACTCAGGTCATGATCTCAGGGTCCTGGGATCGAGCCCCGCATCGGGCTCTCTGCTCAGCAGGGAGCCTGCTTCCTCCTCTCTCTCTGTCTGCCTCTCTGCCTACTTGTGATCTCTGTCTGTCAAATAAATAAATAAAAATCTTAAAAAAAAAAGAAGTAGACTCATCAGGAAAAGAACTTCACTTTCTGATGTCTATTACAGTGAGATTTGTGATCAGATAAATTTGTGAGTCACAAGTTACATGTATAATGCTGTCATTTATCTTCTTAATTGTGAATGCTGACTTTGATATATCTAGGTCTAACCTGAGCTCCTTATTTCACTGGAACAGCACTGTCCAATACAGTAGCCCCATCCAGATATCTAAAATTAAAATTTAATTATTTTAAATTACACTAAAATTCCATTCTTGAGCCACACCAGCCACATTTCAGGGGTACAGTAGCCACATAAAGCTATAGTGGCTACCATATTGGACAGCACAGTTATAGAACATTTCCCTATCATAGAAAGTTCTGTTGGGACAGCACGACTTCAAAATAGTGTTGATTATTCCTGTTGGTTCTCCATTGTTGATGATTATTTTGAGGAAATAAGTTAGTCTGTCAGCAAGAATTTACAAATTATGTTATACTACATAGAGGAATTTTTCGTTGTTGTTGCCCTTTTTAAAGATGTTATTTATTAGAGAGAGAGAGCACAAGCAGGGAGAGGGAGAAGCAGGCTCCCAGCTGAGCAGGGAGCCCAATGTGAGGTTCAATCCTAGGACTCCAGGATCATGATCTGATCTGAAGGAAGATGGTTGACTGACTGAGCCACCCAGATGCTCCTTTTTGCTTGTTTTTTATTTGATATAATAATTACATTTCTAATCAGCATCTATAAGTATTCTAAATATTTTACGCTCACTATCTTAACTAATCTCCACTAATCCTATGTTATCATTGCCATTTTACAAATGAGGAAAATAAGGTTAAGAGAGGACAAGTGGTAGAATCAAAATCCAAAGTCACACCTATCTGGTCCAAAGTCTATTTGATGGCTCCCAGAAGTCCCCATACAATGATTACATTTTTATTTCTCCAACTAAAATACAGACGTGTCCTGGGGTATACTCAAAAGATAATGGCAGAACCTTCTAGACCTTTCTAGGAACTATTCATATTATCAAATGAATATTTATTTAACTGATGGACATGTTGGTAGTCAGGTACTCACACTCTTTTAAGAACTCACTGAGAGATTCATTCATTTCCTTACCAACAAAAAACAGGTTCTGGCATTCAGTAACATTCTAGTAAAACAATAGTCCCAAATCCATTCTACCTATATCTTCATGGAAAGTCTGAGAAACAAGAAAGAAATCTCAGTAATATTTTTCCAGAAGATGAAGGTCTTCTGGTTAAATTGTCCATTCAAACCTGAAAATTCATGGAGACAAGGTAATACAAGTGATTTTGTAATTAATTTTACAGATGATTTCTGAAGAAAGAACAGATACTTGATGTATCGTATTCTCAGAGAAGAGAAGCACTTTCTAAGATTTAATTTTGCTAAAGTTTTGACTTAAAGCTGTGGTCTTTGTTTTGTGTGACATTCTAACAAGCAGGGACTCTCCTTAAGCCACAGAAAAATAAATGAAAATATAGTAACTCTCCCACCATCATGTAATTATTTTTCTGTTACCATTTTTGCAGGAAAGCAATTCATGCTGCACATCTACCCTTCTTTGCAGAGAATTAATAGAGAGGTTTCCTTGGTCCTTAGGTTCCCACTGGAGAACCCCCAAGAGTGAAGCTCCCAGTATAAATTAGTGGGAGGGGTCTACATAATTCTACTTGGGCCTCGAGGAAATCTTGAAAGTCATGGCAGTTGTATGGCCATCCATCTCTGAGGTTACTAAAGACTATTTCCCACAATCTTGTTTGGTCTGCATGAAAACTGTGTGTGTGTGTGTGTGTGTGTGTGTGTGTGTTAGTGCAGGAATGAAGGCTATAAACGGGTGGGGCCTTGATCACCACCAACACCTTACAACCAGCAGAAGACTTTGAGTTAGACAGACAATATGTCAGAGGTAAAATGTAATCTTCCAGTAGGATCCAGAGGGCTAAGACCCAACCTGATTTCATAATCCGTAACTGGACAAATACCACAGTCAACTTACAGCAACTTGTTTCTTGGGCATAGCCGCAAATGAGAAACAGATCTGTGTCTTAAGAAGAACTAAATTTGTTCTTCATATAAGTACAAATCATTAGCTTTTTTCTTAAGGGTCTGCGCTAAGTCAGCACAAGGCTGGCACTGGAAAGACTATGGAGACATGGACCCTGTCTTTGTTGACCCCGATGTTCTCATGGAATGGCTGCCAAAAGTACATACAAGATAACACAATTAAAAATGCCATACATTCCTTTTATGAAGGAAGTTAACATGAATCTGAGAGAAGCAAGGACAAAGACGCATTTACTATACATAGGGCATTCAGGAGGGCTTCTCTGGGTTTGTGGCATTTAATGTGAAGCCTGATAGATAGAGCAGAAACTAACTTTGTGAAATGTGTTCCCCACAGAGGGGCAGCCTATACAAAGGCCCTGACATCATGTACCTACACAGCTGCCACAGGCTTGGACAAGGTCTTTTTTTCTTGACAGAATCACCTGATGATTCTTTGTAATATTGTTAAGTATTACATTGTTGCTTTCATGGAGACCTTTGAGGTTTTCCATCGAATTATTGTTATATAGTGAACCCTCTCAGTTGGAAGTATTCATTCGTTCCTTTCAGTCTATAAACGCCACCGCACGTACCTATGAGTGGGCATGTAGCAGAAGTTCATGCATTTTACTGTGTTTGGAAAATGTTGTTCATCAGGTCCCCACCACACCTGAATCATTACAGAGATTTTCGGGGGTTGTAGAGAGAAAGATCTGTCAAACAGGAATAAAATGTTTATTTTCTCTGGTCTCAGCAAAGAACAGGCCTGGAAATTTTCAGTGTACCAATGTGTTATACAAACCTTTGCCCTCCAACTCTGTTCTGCTAATCTGAAAGCACAAAATTTCCATTTCACAGTGTTTGTTGAATGATTAAATGAGAAAAGGGAGGGAGGTAGGGAGGAAGGAAGGAAGGAGAAAAGAGAGAAACAACCTATGTGATATTTGAGCTCTTGCTGTTTTGGTAAGTATGTAGCAAAAGAACAGTGCAGGGCAGGCTCTGAAACAGAGACCAGTGAAATGGAGAAAAAGCTACAGATGATCTTTTAAATATGAATGAAATCATGGTCCTGGCCAAACTCAAAGAATTTCACATAAAGGGAAGAACAAAGGCATCCTTAGAGCTTGAAAGGCTCTGAGACCAGTGGCATTCTCAGAAGTCTCATTCTCTAGGAAATAGCGACTATGTCCTGTAGCTGAGCAGCGAAGGAAGGTACAAGCAGGGAGTTCGTGGTCTAGAGATATTGATTTTTACTTTCACTTGTCTTTAAAGAAGACTATATTTTATTTTTTTCTGACTTGTGGCTACCAGCTGCCCATTATGAAAAGATTTTTTTTTAAATCAGTTTCTTCCGCCCTGATGATGAGAGCCTAGAGACTGTGTCTTTAATGATTACATTTCCCAGGAGTAGAAGTGTAACAAAGATGCCCTTTCTTAAATGGTACTTCCCTCAGATATACTCTCTAATAGTTGGCTCTGCTCCAAGTGTGTTCCACGAGAACACATCCTTGTCCAATTAGAATGGTCTTGCACCACTGGTTTGCCTGCCTTTTTTCTGGAGAACGGGGTGCGAATCACCAAAAGGTCTGGCAATTCTTACCGTTGTTTACGGTGGGACCTAGCACTTATCTTTCATCAGGTTTTGAGTCTCGGATGCAGTGACATTCATACCTCACTTGAACTCTCTCAGATTGTTGCAATGTTCCTACAAAGTCCAGGACTCAGAACAACTAAGATATATACTAGAAGTGACACCCGGATTTACCTAACACAGATTCTTGCCTCATCCAGTTTGAGACTGATTGAGAAACTGTGCCAGATTTCCGAGACCTTGGCTTGATTTCGACTTGACACAAGGACACAGACCCTGACAGCTATACCCACAACGCTGTGGCGTGTGCGTCTTTCCCAATAAGCTCATCTTGGGATGCCATGGATGAAATCGTGTTTGACTCTGCTTCAGTCCCTTTGACCCCTTTCAGGCAATCAAAAATACTTATTGACCCCTCACTAAATGGAAGTCACAGTGGGATTCAACTCTGTTTCCACTTCTAGTGGGGGATTAAGATACACAGACATTTAAGGAAGGGAAAGAACAGTGAAAGCGCTAATAAGCATGACGTGAAATGACGGGCAATCCCTCAGCATAGGCCAGAGAATTGACATAAAGTGTGGCTGAGGTGAGAGTGGCAGACAGGCCTGGATCCGGGAAGAGCCCTGGCAGGTATCATGGATAAAGCAAGATCTGATTTGGCCTTGGTAGGCCAGCAGTTCTCAACCCTCCCTGGACAGGAGGGCCATATGGGGAGGCGTAAGGAATGCCAAAAATGCCTGCACAGGCAGAAAGGAGGAGTGGGGGTGCCATGAGAAGGAAAAGAAGTTTAAAGAAACAAAGCTTGTTTGGTCACAATAAAAAGTTAGTGTAGGAGGAGAAAAAGCAAGAAGGCAGAAAAGTCAGATTTCATCTGATTTTTGAATAACCTCATGTGGCCAGGCCAAGGAATTTTGGAAACATAGTTGGGTCGGAATCATAGGGTATATTTAGCCATAACACCTGATTTTTACAGCTGGAGAAGGATATCAGAATTCCTTTCTAGCTCATAACTCCTCACTTCCCACTTCCATCCTCTGCTTGAAAGCCCATGTGTGACAGAAATTAAGTGTAGACACATGCTAATACTTCACCTCATTCTCTCAGATACAGGATTCCCACTGTTACTAGGGGGGTGTGACGATTCATGCCAAAGTACAACCACTTGTGTAGAAGAACTCCCTTGAGTGATAGCCAAAGGGGGGTGGGGGACACTGAGACAGCAAAGCTGGTGTCTCCTGTAGGGTAAGTATCACAGATAAAGCTCTCCTCCCTTTGCCCAGGACGAGGGGACTCGGCACTGGTACTTCCTGAATCTCATGGATGCTTGCACCATGGCTTTGATCTGCTTGCTCCCTTGGTTTTGCTGTCTCTCTGTCTCTTTCTCTTTTTCCTTGTTTGAAGGGTAGGCCTGAGTAAAATTCCTATCCTATTACTGTAGATACTGGGCTGAGAGAGGTTGGATGGATGGAGGGAAGGATGGACAGATGGGTAATTTTTCTGACGTCCACCCGACTAGAAGGAAATGGAGCTTGCAGTGGGCCTTTCTTAAGATTCTTTGCAGATAAAAGTCTGTCAGATCTCAAAGGAGGTAGATTCCACACCACTACATTGACTTTAGACCTGAACACAGCACATAACCCATCAGAGTCTGCTCATTCATATAATAACTTACAAAGACTGTTTCAAGTAAGTCTGTGTTTTAGCATCAGATGTCTTTCCTCCCTACTGAGCTAGAACCTTAGCATTTCCTGGCTGAGCAAGAGCTTTGAGCAGTAACCCAACCTGGGGGACGGGGGGCGGGGAATGGTGGGGACAAATAACCCATCACAGTTTGAAAGCAACTGCAGTCCTCTTCCTGTGCTTCTTCCTCTAAATTGAAGTTTGAAGACTCTGGACACTTCTGGTGAACTCCACGGAGTGCTTTGGTTTCTGCCATCTGTTCACACGCATCTACTCATTACTGAGCAGCTGCAGACCAGACAGGGCAGTTTTTGGCCCAAATGTCAGTAATGCAGGGACTCGAGCCTACCACTCAGTGCATTGATACAGGCCTTATTAGAGGCCAAGAGTCAAAACATATTCTTTTAATTTTTCTGTGTAGCCTTTCTTGACAGGATGTGACATGTGGCTAGACAAGTTTCACACTCGTTTTCTTGTTCATTCTTCATTTACACTTCTACGATCAGATTTTACCAAAAGGTTTATTATGGTTACTTGCATTGGAAGAAATGCAATTGTCTGATCTTCAGCTCTTACGAGGTCGTTATTGCGAACTCGGGTTTGGAGCTGATTGTGCAAGAGAAGAAAGACAAAAGAGGGTTTTTTTGGCCAGTATCACTCTGGGAACAAAACTATAAAACACGAGCCAATTAGAGAATAAATACTACCAAAATGAGAGATACTTACAACAGCTGCAGTCCACATTTTGAAAAGGAAATGATCGTGTGCACTGGCGTGTTTATCTTAAACATGAGATTGGACTAATGAGGGGAATTTAATTTCTGAGTAGTGGGAGGAATAGGAACGAAATCACAGGAGGATGTTCCAGTGGCAAATGCAAGAAACTAATAGGACCTAATGTGGGAAAAGCAATCTGCACTAGGAGGACTAGGTGGATTAATCTAGAGAAGATGAACAGAGTGCTCTGCGAGGGAAAGCAAGGGGAGCGGGCAGACCAGTTAGGTGGCTGCTGTAAAAATCCAACCACTAGGTAATTTGGGCCTGAGCTAAGGTCAGAGCCCTGCACAGGCAAAAAAGGAGACAATCAAAGAGCAATTCCACTGGAAGAGTCCAAAGATTATGTTTCTAATTAAAGGGAACGTTGGAGACCATATAGTTATTAGAACGACAAGATGTTTTCCTCTGGAATCGGTGCTTTCTGCAAAGATTTTTGCCTTTAGAACTGCTTTTGTCTTTACACGTGTGCCTCTAAAGTCTTCTCTCACTACCTTTTTTTTCCTGTTTGTTTGTTTGTTTGTTCATTTGTTTGATAGATGGGGTAGATTAGGTCAGTCATCAGTGTATTGATTTTATGGTCAGATGAGCTTGCGGGGCTCCAGGTCATGGGGAGCTGAACTTGTACGCCTTAGACTGTGAGGCTTTCCTTTAGAACAAATATGTCTTGATGGTTCCTGAAGGCCATTTGGGTCAGCTGTGGGAGTGGTGATTTCGCCACCTCAGACTCTGGAAAGAAGTCCTCACTGCTGCTGAATTCCAGTCAGTCCTACAGGTAGAAAACCGGAAGGTAGGCGCTAGACAGGCTGGGTGGAAGTGAATAGTGAATTCAGTCTTGCATTGAAATAGCCTCCTTGCCACTAGTTAAAAACTGTATTAAGACTTTTCTGCTCTAAGAAAGGACACACACACACACACACACACACACGTAAGCAAAAGTACAATGGGCTCAAAATCAAATGAGCTGATTTCAAACTCAGCCCTGTTCCCTCCACACTCACCCATAAACACTCATTGTGTGACCTTGATAAGCCACTTAATTTCTTCTTATTTCTTATATACTTCCCTTGCTTCAGCTCACCAGTATCACAGCAGTTGTTATTGTGGGTGAGACAGCTGATAAGTGTTTCTATAAGACAGACAAGGAGACAGAACCTCAAAAAGTTGTCCAAAGTCCGGCACTTATAAGTGGAGCCCAGGACTGATTTCCGAGCCTAGACTCCTGTGCCACCTCATGCCAGGGGCGCCTGTGGTCAGGTTGAGCGTACGGTCATGATTGGCCAGCTCTCCAGTTGGCAGTTTGACTTTATTAGTTATACAAATAAAAAATGTTCGAGTCTGGATGCTTTAGCGATGGCAATAGGAATGGTTGAGTCTTCCACAGCTATTGGACTTTTTACTAAATGTTTGCTTTGATCTTAAATTGTCAGAGGGGTGTGCTGGCTAGCCCAGATTTGATTTTTTGAATTTTACTCTTATAAAAGTGGTGTCATTTATATGGGGAGGGGAAGTGATTTACTATTTTCAAGTCTGAGATATATATATATATATATATATATATATATATATATATATATATATATATATATGTTTTCATTTACCAGACTGCCCTTCATGGGGCTAATCTTTCATCTGGAATCTGTTGAGTCACATTCTTCTTACGGATATTTTTTTTTTTTTAAAGATTTTTAAAAATTTATTTATTTGAGAGAGAGGCAGTGAGAGAGCATGAGCGAGGAGAAGGTCAGAGGGAGAAGCAGACTCCCGTGGAGCTGGGAGCCTGATGCGGGACTCGATCCCAGGTCTCCGGGATCATGACCTGAGCCAAAGGCAGTCGCCCAACCAACTGAGCCACCCAGGCGTCCCCTTACGGATATTTTTAAACAACCCAGGCAAAGTTAGATAAGCTCCTCCTAGCCTCTTTCTCAGACTGTTACAAAGTGCTTTACATTTACAAAGTTCACGCATATCATCGTGTTTCACTGACAATTCCGTCATATAAGTGTATAATAGCAACTTGTAGAGAAAACTGTATACAGAGGAGGTAAGTGACGTGTCTAATATGTGGCTGGCCCTGGTTCCATGGCTATTGCACTAGCTGGGCCATCACAATCAATAGACTCCTAGCTGTAATGGTGACTTACCTGATGGTCAACTCCTTTGGAGCTTCCCTAATCATAGCTTTAGGAAGTTAGTTTGAGAAAGATGGTGCTGTGTGAGCATTGTGAGCTGAATTTTGTCCCTCCAAAATTCACGTGTTGAGGTCCTAACCTGGTGCTTCGGAATATGACTATATTTGGAAACAAGGTTATTGCAGATGTAATTAGTTAATAGGAGGTCATACTGAAGAGGGGTGGGCCCATAATCCAATATGACTGCTGTCCTTAAAAAGAGAGGGAAATCTGGGGGCGGCTGGGTGGCTCCATTGGTTAAAGTGTCTGATTCTAGGTTTTGCCTCTGGTCCCGGTCTCAGGGTCATGGGACTGAGCCCTACATGGGGCTCAGCTCAGTGTGGAGTCTGCTTGAGATTCTCTCCTTCCTCTTCTCTCTCCCTCCTCCCCCTCTCTCCACACACCCAGGCTCTCTCAAATAAATAAATAAAATCTTATAAATAAAAAAGAGGGAAATTTGGAAACAGAGACAAACATACAAGGAGAAAACCACGTGAAGATTGGAGCTATGCTGTCACCAGCCAAGGCTCTACCAGAAGCTAGGAGAGAGGCCTGGAACAGACCCTCCCCCAGCATCTTGAGGGGGAGCATGGCCTTGCCAATACCTTGATTTTGGACTTGTGGCCTCCAGAACTGTGAGACAATCAATTTCTGTTGCGCTGAGCCAACCAGTCCATAGTACTTTGTTAATAACAGCCCTAGGTAACTAATTCAGTGAGTTGAAAAGAATGCAACAAGATAGCATAAACCAGAGCATAGAATAAATTTAAGTTCTTTCTCTGAACAGCAACATTGATTGAGTTCATCCAGAAAGTAAATTTTTGGATAGAATCAAACACTTTGAAACACTAAAGAAATTGTTGTCCTGATACACCCTAATTTGCTTCACGGATTAGTAGACTTCCATGTTTGGAAGGAATAGTAAGGTCACCTAGATCAGCCATCCGTTGGATAATTATGGATCTTCAGCAACGTATCAGCAAAGTAGTTTTTCAGCCTCTGCTTGGATACATCTGCTAACTCCTGAGGCAAACCACTCTATCTTTAGCATGTCTGATGATTAAAATATGATTTCTTTTATTAAACTGAACTATACCTATCCACAGCTTTCAACCATTTATTATCATTAAGTTTCTTAAAAGAAAGAACAGATTTAATTCTTTTTATGTGTCTGTCTTTCGATGTTTGACAGCTATCATGTCCTCTGTAATTTGTTCCCTAAACTTGCCCTTAAGTTCTTTCAACTATTGCACATATGACATAGTTTTTAGTGTTTTAACCTTTATGTTCAGCTTCATGAAATGTGTTCCAGGTTTTCATATGGTTTTTAGAATGGAACATCCAAACTCTGGTTATAATCAAAATAGTGCAGATTAGAATTAAATACCCTATTATTCTAGATGCTGTTTTGTTTCATTTTAGAGAGGGGGATGGGACAGAGGGAGAGAGGGAGGAAGAATCTGAGGCAGGCACGCCCAGCCCAGAGCCTGTTGTGGGACTCCATCTCACAATTCTGAGATCATGACCTGAGCCAAAATCAAGACTCTAGTGTAACTGACTGACAGGCGCCCCCTAGAAGCTGTTCTTAAATAAATGCCACCTAAGATTACATTCATTGGGGTTGGATCATCACAGTGTTCAGTAATATTGCACGGAAATTAACTAAAATTCCTTAATCATCTTTCCCACTACATAAGCTGCATAATGATAAGCTCTGGCCTGATCATCAAGTACCATAAGTGGCCCGGCAGAAAATAGGAGTTGACATGTCATCAAATGAATGAATGAATGAATGATAGATAGATAGATAGATAGATAAACAGGCTAATACAAAACCATGCATTCCCCTGAACTTGCCCAGTTTTGTTTTGTTTTGTTTTGTTTTTAAAGATTTTATTTATTTATTTGTCAGACAGAGTGAGCACAGGCAGACAGAGTGGCAGGAAGAGGAAGAGGGAGAACCAGACTCCCTGCTGAGCAAGGAGCCCGATGCAGGACTCGATCCCAGGATGCTGGGATCATGACCTGAGCCGAAGGCAGCTGCTTAACCAACTGAGCCACCCAGGCATCCCTTGTTTTGTTTTTTTAATTCAAAGGAGAGAAACTTACTGATTGTACTTTGTTTTGTTAAATTGAGGCAGAGAATAAATACCGTCTAGCCAATCAAGAATCCTACCATTCATCACATATCATCCAGACAGCAAAGATCTTCCCTCTGTTTACAAATTGTTTCTTCTGCACACTGCACCCACACAATAGCATTGAGAACAATAGCCATTCAAATACTTGACTTGTATTTGTTCTTCAGCTAAGACTTGCTTTATATTCCAGAACAGTATTTAAGCCCTCTGTTCTCTCCATCTATAAAATGGTGCTAATATAATACGGAGTGTATGTGTATGAATTTAGTAGATTATGCGTATGCATATGCATATTTATAGATGACGACATATCAGGATTTTGACACTAATAAAAAAAGGCTGTGTTGAGTCCTTTGTTAGTTGTTATAATTATAACGTGGTGACTTATGAGATCAGTTTTGTGCCTATATGTATATAACAAGCCAAAACTATAACTTTTATGTAAAGGAGAAAAGAGTGTGAGTTACATTCTATTTCCATTTTCCCAATGAATTATTCAATCTTCTAAAATAATTGATTCGG
Organism: Mellivora capensis; assembly: GCA_004024625.1. Taxonomy (NCBI): domain Eukaryota; kingdom Metazoa; phylum Chordata; class Mammalia; order Carnivora; family Mustelidae; genus Mellivora; species Mellivora capensis. Next base: position 105,427 of record PISX010004573.1, read on the forward strand.
GGTGCCTGGGTGGCTCAGTGTGTTAAAAGCCTCTGCCTTTGGCTCAGGTCATGATCCCAGGGTCCTGGGATCAAGCCCCGCATCGGGCTCTCTGCTCAGCAGAGAGCCTGCTTCCCACCCCCCACCCCCTACCGCCTGCCTCTCTGCCTACTTGTGATCTCTGTCAAATAAATAAAATCATTAAAAAAATAAAATAAAATAAAATAATTGAGTCAATCCCTTGTGCTAGATTTTCTGTGTTAAATGAAGAAAATTCTTCTCCTTGACCCTTAGGGATATTAAAGGGCCAATGGGATATATTCATAAAGCACTATATGAATTAGAGGAAAACGAAGTCTGACACTCTATCAAGTGTCTTGATAGAGACACGAACCCTCTATATACAGGAAAAATTGATGTTTCAGATTCTTTTTTAAATAAGTAGTTTTTCACAAGAAATATTGTGAATAGCTTGAATTCTCTACTTGAAATGCTTTGGCTGTCTTAGTCGCCTTGTAATCAAATTAATTTAATTATAGTCCTCTTAATAAGGAAATGTTTTGTGTTAGCTTTTTCTTTTTTAAATGAAACGTGAATAAATCTTCAGTTTTCCATCTAAATGTCAATCAGAAATTCTAAAACAACATAAAAACAGATGTTCCAGAGGTTTTATTTTAGTGGCATAAAATGAAACCACATTAATCAACTAAGAGTACAGCCCATAAATGGTAATGAACACCAACTCAATGGGCTCCCATTTTGTCTTTGTCGGAAGAGCTTCTAAACTAAGGAAAGATGGCAGTGTGATTTTTTTTTTTAATCTAATGGAGAAATCAAATTTTGCAGTGGGATATGACATTCTTTATAAATCACTTAAAGAACATAGAAATGAAGAGTGACTCATATACAGCTCTTTGGTAGCCCAGTACTACAGCATATTATTTAAATAATTGTCTATTTTGGAATAATATGGGATTCCCTAGCCCAAACTACTTAACATTTTGCTCATGGCCATTTGTTATTTTCAGGTAAATCCAGCTACAAATATTCTATGATTTCTGCAAGTATATCCTTATTTTATGAACCAGAATTCAGATAAGACATATTTTTCACTTAGTGTATTGACTTTTTTCCATATTATTAAGTGTGTCTAAAAATAACCTCATAGTATTTCATTACATGGCTAAGCTAACTTCTTGATTTTCCTATTGCCAGATATTTGTTTTCAGTTTTTTCCCCTACTAGAAGAAATGTGATGATGAACGAGGACAAAAGTCTGAGGAAATAGAACATTAGAGAGCATGGGACCAGCCTTGTCAGGTCTTGGGAAACAGTAAAGGATAAAAAACCCAAGTGATATTGGGGGAAGTCGTGGAGGTATGATAATGAAAACAAAGTGGGCACCAGGAAAGGAGAGGAAATGTCAAGGATATAATTTACTGGCCAATACAGTCCTTCCCAAATCATCCTTCTATTTGTTGGGAGGGTGCCCCCGGCTCTACCAGAACTCTGAGGACCTATCAACAAGACTTCACTTGACCTGAGTGGAAAATCTATCCATATCTGTGGTTGACATGTCCTCTGTTTGTAGTAGTAGTATTTGGCTAACCACTTTTTTAAAATGGTAACTAGAAATTCCCAAAGTATGTTTAGAAAAATTTTGTTCTTTCTTAAATGTACATTCAAGATACAATAAAATATATGAATCTGAACCTGAAACGATATAAGGCAAATACTTAAAAATCTGGCTTCTACTTCTACCTCTGCCCTAAAAGCAAAAGAAATGTGTTCTCTTGAGAAAAAAGTTGCTATATCTGGTGACCCATTTCCAGTCTTTATTCTTGCTGACCTGCCTATGCCATTTACTACTGCTCACTACTAAACTTGATAGGTCCTCTTCATGATTGTGACCTCTACTCTTGGTTTCTGTTTTACTCCTGTCACTGCTCTTTCTCTGACCCATTTTTCATCTTTATACTTAGGGTTACTCAGGATGCTATATCTTCTCTTGTTTCGTCTTTTGCCGTCACTTGATAAAGTTATCTATTTATACTCTGTTCCATATGCACATGACCCCAGATTTGTGTCCAGCCCTCACTTGTTGCCAGATCACCAAGAAGGAACTCAATTAAAAAAAAAAATTAGACATCTAGAAAATGCTATAAAACAGAGATAAAGAGAAAAATCTTAAAAGTAGCTGGAAGGGAGGGGGGGGGTAGTTACATTCAGGAAAACCACAGTAAGAACAAGGACTGACTTTCTGCAACAATAGAAGTCAGAAGATAATGGAATGATATCTTTAAAATGTTGAAAATAAAAATCTACCAACTTAAAATCCTGTATCTGAGGTAGGTACTATTATTACCTAGGGCTTCTATGAGAATTCCATGGCTTAATATTATAAAATCACTTGGAACAGGACCTGGCCCATAATAAACTCTAAATAAGTGTTTGTGACATAAAAACTATATGGTAATTGGGACTGCAAATTGCTGCAGTCTTTCTTGGAAAAAAATGCTTGAAAAAAATGGGACCTCAAACATTCTAACATAGGTGGTATTTATTTTCTTCTTCATACTTTTCTCCAATCATGAGCTAATACTATTAAACAGGCCAATTCTGATGGAAGGTATGCTTCATGAGAACAGGGTCTTTGTAGTTCGCTGCATGCTTTAGCACCTAGAACAGTACCTACATATTCAATAAATTACCTCACACCATGGATATGAGAAAATCTTTTCTTGAAAATAATTTATAATATTACATTGCAACTGAGTAGAAAGGAGAAAAAAAGGAAGAACAATTAAAATTTAGATCAATTTAAGTCCTTAAAAATGATTTGCATAATATAAGTAATTTTGCAAATGATTATATTTATAGTGCATATATCATCTCTCTCATTTTCAAAGTACTTTGGGGATGAATGTAATGGCATCATTTGTTTCCCTTTCTCGAAAAGCCTTAGCATTTTTTATAATTTAGATGCAGACAACTTTTTTTTTCTTTTGGGGGGATTGAAAAATTGAATGAGTAAAAGAAGCATTCAAGCAAGATTTAGAAACCTAGAAGTCTGAAATGTTTAGAACCAAATCTCTTACTATGGTGCTTACTCATTATAAATCAAGAGTTTTAGAGCTAGTGGGGTACTTAGAAATCACCATCCGTACACATTACACATGAGCAAACTGAGCTCAGTAAGTTATAGTGCTAATTAGAAACAGAGCAGAGCTAGAACCTGAGCTTTTCATTGACATTCAAGGCGAATTCCTTGTTGTTTTTTATTATTATTATTATTATTATTATTATTATTATGTTCAGTTAGCCACTGTATGGTACATTATTAGTTTTTGGTGTAGTGTTCAATGATTCATTAGTTGCGTATAACACCCAGTGCTCATCACAACATGTGCCCTCCTTAATATCCATCACCTGGCTACCACACCCCACCCCCCACTCCCTCCCCTCTGAAACCCTCAGTTTGTATTCTGGAGTCCATAGTCTCTCATGGTTTATCTCTGTCTCTGATTTCTCCCCATTCAGCTTTCCCTCCCTTCCCCTATGGTCCTACACGCTATTCCTTATGTTCCACATACGAGTGAAACTCTATGATGATTGTCTTTCTCTGATTAACTTATTTCACTTAGCCTAATTCCCTCCACCATCCATGTCGATGCAAATGGTGGGTACTCATCCTTTGTGATGTCTGAGGAATATTCCATTGCATATATGGACCACATCAAGGTGAATTCTTAATGGACTCTGGCCTTGGCAGTTTTTCCTTAAAGGCCTCACTCACTTTCTCCATGCAGCCCCTTCCCTATTAGCTTTTTCTTGCTAATGAATGTCAGATACAGATTAGATAAATTACAGTATCAAACTTTTTTCTGGAAATACAGGGGGAGGTTTAGACTGGTTTCTTCCCATGAAGAAGTGAAAGGAATCCTATGGCTTTATTTTTCTGAGTATTAGGGAAAGATTTTTAATTTGCAGTAATTCTAAAGGGAGGTAGAATTTATTCTCATAAATGAGTTGCTGTGTTTCTTTATTCATCTAATAGTAGGCTTTGATAAGATGGAGAAATCTAAAATTTGAACTTAAAATCAAACTTTTTACTATTTATAAGTACTTCAGGAAAATTGTGATTTACCTCTAGGAAAGTAAAAAATCATTTATGATGACTACTGTAAGTATGCATTATTTTCTCTGCTCATCAATATTTCCTCTCACCTCTTTCTCATCTCCAATTTAAGATTTCTGAAGACTAATATATTTTGAAAACTGTTTTCACATAGAAAAATACAAGTATCATAACTACTTTTCAATTCCTTCCTCTCTTCAGAATATATTCAACTTGAGCTCAAATTTAATCATTTTAAATCCCATCTGTTAAATTTATTTTTTTCTTTCTAAAGCATCAAATTATTTTTGACATCTTATTTCTTGATAAATGATCTAACTTGCAGCCAGTTTTTCCCCCTATTTAATCCTGCCATCAGGCATGCTGCTATGTGCCTAAAAATGTTATAACTTATTACCAGCAGTATCAGAAAATCAGTTTGAAGGTTAACACAAGTAATTATCTTTTATTTTAGATGGGAAAAACATCTACAGTTGATTCCTGGGAAGTAATCTAAGTTATCTATGCTTGTTTTCATCACCTGCCCCTCTTCACCTTCATCATGCTACTGTCATAAGGCAGTCTGTCTCCAAGCATCACAAACTCTTCCAGTCCATTTAATATTTTTCCCACTGGTGTATGTAGAGTAGAGATTGAGTCATATTTCAGTAATAGACAGGTTTCCTTATTTCCATTGTTAAAGAGAAATTATCCTGGCACTTCTGGAAAATGGTAAGGAAGACTTTATACAAGGCATTAGGATAGGACCCAAGACTGTTGCCGTTGGGGATGGATATTGAACTCAACTCCACACATAAATAGGAGTGAGTGGGGATTTCTAGCTGGTAGACAGCAGGAGGGAGAGGATGGCAACTTAATTTATTTAGATAGTAAGGAACTTATTTAGATAGTAAGTGGGGGTGGATTAGAAATCAAACTTGGTTGGAAATCAAAGACGGAGGAAGAAGAGTTTGATTGGATCAAAAGTGGGGAGGATTCTCAATAAACTGGCCTGGCAGGATTTTCTGCTAAAACTGGGTTCAGCACGTCAAGATCAAGACCTGGTGGAGAAGGTGGCTCAGAGGAGTCTGACTAAAGTTTGGTTAAGTAGGGATTTTTTGTCACCATAACATATCTGAGTTTAGATTTACCCACTAATAAGGCCTAATTTAGAATGCTAGAGGTACCGTAGTAGCTCTTAAAAATAAGTGCCATCGTCATTCATCGTGCTGCTCAGTGGGAAGTCTGCTTCTCCTTCTCCCCCTGACCCTTCTCTCTCTCTCAAATAAATAAAGTCTTAAAAAAAAAAAGAAAGAAAAAGAACTGTACACACACATTCATAATGCTAGTTTAGAGTGACACCAACTCTCCTCATCAGAACAAAATCTTTTAGTAGAACTGTACGCACTGTGGGGCGCCTGGGTGGCTCAGTCAGTTAAGTGTCTGCCTTCAGCTCAGGTCATAGTCTCAGGGTCCTGGGATTGAGTCCTGCATTGGGCTCCCTGCTCAGTGGGAAATCTACTTCTTCTTCCCCTGACCCTTCTCTCTCTCTCTCTCTCTCAAATAAATAAAGTCAAAAAAAAAAAAAAAAGAAAGAAAGAAAGAAAGAAAGAAAGAAAGAAAGAAAGAAAGAAAGAAAGAAAAAGAACTGTACACACACTCACAATTTGTGCCAAATGAAATGTAGGAAATCTGATCAGCTGGAGAGGATGATGGGAGTATTTGTAATAATTACGTTGTGCTATTTGCCAGGCTCTCTCCTGAATCATCTCTGTAAATTAATTCTTTTAAACCTTGCTATAACCTTCTGAGGGAAGTACTGTTATTATTATCATCCCAGGATTAAAGACAGGGAAACTGAAGCACATAGCAGTTATAAAACTGGTCCAAAGTTACTTAATTGAAATATGTGAGGGTTGTGATTGGAACTTAAACTTCATGACCTTGAGATGCTGCTCTGAACCACTGTGCATTCCTGCTTCTATAAAACCCCTTTCTCTCCATATCCCCAAGCAAACTCGTAAAACTGGGAGACAGGTGAGGGGGAAGTGAATAGACATGTATTTATAGAAGTCCATAGCTTTTGTAGCCTTCTTCATATCAGTGCCCTCTGCTTCTACCACCTATCACAGTGGTCTTTTTTTTTTTTTTCCAGATGAATAGGTGATTAGATGAATTACAAGATAATGTTCAGTTTCTGATTGTCAAAGAGATTACCAGGTTAGGTTTCTCAAACCCTGGCTCACAAGGGCTGCAGTGGCAACATTTTAGGACAGAAGGCATCGTCTGCATTTCACAACACACAGGTGTTTGCAGGTGTGCATGGAAGCCCAGCCCACAGAACCTTCCAGTACCAGCTTGCGGTGAGCTGGGCCTCGGGCACAAGGATATAATAGTGCAGTGAGCCTTTCTTCCTGAGCTCCTAGAGTTCCTTGAATGAAAGGCTGCTGGTTGTGAGATGCTCTGGGAGCCCCTTCCATAGCTCTTCAGACCTGGTTTAAATTTTTCAGCCATATTTCCTACTCGGCTCTTATTCATATCTTCTTCTGGTCCTGGGGAAATCAGAAGTAAGAGAAATAGGACGAGAAGGTAAGAGAAAAATAAGCAATGAATGAAGTCCCAGATGTTGCTAAAGCTAATAGTAGGAGTGACAAGCTAAATGAGTGTTGGAGTGAGAGACCTCATTTTCACTTGGGCTTGGTTTCCCCTGTAGCTCACCAGAACTCATTTATCCTAAGAAATCGATGACCAATTTCCTGTGAAGTAGAATCAATGAGTCTGCAATGTTCTGTGTTGGTTAAAAATGATTTCTTGGTTTACTTTGGGCCGTGAGGTACAAGCCAAATGATTCTTGCAAGTTACTTAGATGTTTGGATGAAGAAAAAAATGTTTTTTACTGCAACTCCATGACACGATGGCTGACCTTTCTGTGGGGTTGGGGGTGGGTGCGTGGGGAAGGGATGGAGACGGTTGTTCCCAGTCTCCAAAGCTCTGTTCTGCCCTGAGTATGTGCATGACCAAGTGTCACTTTGGCACATCTGGTGCAGATTTAAAGGCTGAGGGTTTTCATATGGGATTCAAACATGGATTATAGCAGAAAGGAACTTGAGAGCTCTGGGGAAGAATTCGATATTTCAATTGTATTTGATCATTTTATTAAATTTGCTTGGAAAAGTCCATTAAAAAACAGAATTTAATTTTCATACTCAGAGCAGAGGTTATTCATTCCAGCTCATGCCTAACAATAGATGTGGGGTGTAGGAGGGGGCTTAAATAATCAACCCGAAAGTGCAGAAGGCTGCCTCTTCTATTCTCGTTGGGTGTGGGGGAATTGGAATGGGACCTTCATTCTATAAACACTTCACCTCCTTTTTTGCTTCAGCTGGCTTCTCCATAGAACATAGTCAAATCATATACATTCCAAAGTAGTGATTTATTACACCAAAGCAGTGTTTTTAAAAATTATTAATAGTATATTGAAATTGCAAAGTGGGATTAATGCCCTTATATGAAAGGCGTGTGGTTATATAAATTAAAAGAAGGGTCAGCTAGTGAGTGAATTGCTTTGTATTCTTTTTTGAGCAAAGGGATATAAAAATAATGTGAATTAACAAGTAATTAGTTAACTTTATAAATAAAATCTCTCAGGCAAGTTACCTTTTTTGAGCCTCAGCTCTCTCATCCGTAATAATCATGTCTGCCTCACAGAATTATGGGATTAAATGAGATACTACTTGTGAGGCCCTTAGCAGAAGGCTTGATATGAAGCGTCTTAGCTACTGGTGTTATTGTTATTATGGATCAAAGTTTACAGTTATAGGATACCTCTAGATACACCATGCTCTAAACAATTAGCATATAATTTTCCTGGTGGGAAAATTAGATGAAGGGGCTCTTGGAATGCTCTAGAATAATAATGTTAGTGAGGAGGGGAGGATGTCTCGTGGAAGGATCAGAACTCATGTAGGTCACAGGCCTTTCTGGCTACCCAATAAGACCATTGTTGGGGCACCTGGGTGGCTCAGTGGGTTAAAGCCCAATAAGACAATTGTTGATGTGGAATGTTGGACAAATGTTGATGTGGACATTTGTAATTAAGCAGCCAATGACGGCAATGATATTCTCCCTGGACCAGTTTTGCTCAACATTGTCAATTAGTACATCTTTGAGCACCTCAGGCCTCCCCTTATTTCGGCGCCAAAAATGATTGCAACTTGCCTGATTTCCAAACTAAATACCACGTGGAGGAGAAGGTGCATGCTCTCTACTCTAGATAAGACTGAGCCAAGGTCATCTTACTGGCTTCCTGTAGAAGGAAACAGGCTCGGGAGACAGGGTTCCCGGGTTCAGATTCCCACCCCTCCTCCTTCAACAGTCAGACATGACTGTGTCAACTTGCACAAGTTCCTTAAGCCTCTGGCCTGAGAGTTGCCATTTGTTACCTCCTGGACTGCAAGAATTGTATGAGAAAATAATTATATGACCCATGGGATATTTGTCCGAACCATGGTAAGTGCTGCATAAATACTAGTGATCATTTTATTTATTTTGTTGGATGCTATTTGCCCTGTGAAGTGTTAAGAGGTGAACGGAAGCATATTAAATATGTTAAGAGTTTATCTGAGCAAAAATCAGTTAGAATTGGGCAGTGCTAAACCAGAACCAAAGCCAGGAAATTATTTGATTAGCTCTAGCTTATATGGTTGCATTATATGGAAAAGCCTAGTTGGTCTTTTGTGATTGTCCTTCGGTTTCAGTTTCTTAACTTTGAGGCATTATAGGCTTAGGTTTTGTGTGCTTGTGTAGGATAGGAAGGCATTAAAGCCACCTCAGTCTAATGGCCTCTTGTTTAATTATTTTAACAGAAGTCAGATATCATTCTGGTTTTACTACTTCATTTCCTCCATGAATTAAGTTGACTCAGAGCAAAGAAATTGAGAGAAAGGAAAATTAGAGGTCTTGTTCCCCAAACCCATAGTCAAGCCTCTATACTTGCTCCCTCTACCAATTTAATAGCACACTTTCTGAAAATTGCCTTGAGTTTTAAACACTTGCTCTTTTCACTTCTAATAGTGAAGGCTCACGAAATACCGGAGCAAGATCTTTGTGACTAAAGTAACTGTAAGGAGTTAATTAGGAAAAGTTCACATGTAAATTCTCCTCTGGAGAAGCTTGAACCCTAAGTCCCTTTTCCAAACTATTTTGGAAACACAAACCTATTTATGATGGTGAGTTTCTTTTAAAATAAAATTCGATTGCATCCCAAATCATTTCGATGTAGTATTGTAGAGTAGGCCTGTATCTTCTGCCCCTCTTCTCAAAGGGTTTGGATATATATCCAGTTTTCACACTGTTTATCATTCCACCTTGAAATCATTTTAGTTCTAGTCTCATCCTGGCCTGGAGTTAGTATGTGGAGCCTCTGAATCCCACTGATCAGATTATTTTGAGTAATGATGTTGGAGACTACTACATTCTTTTAGAACTAAATTGGGGCAATGGTGGAGATACCCTGGGGAAGCACCATACGAAAGCCTGGTGAGGCAGTATATTTGAAAGAACATAGAACACAATTAATGTTTTTGTCTTACTTAGAGCTTGAAAAAATATGATTCAAACATAAAATTCAAAGCAAATGTCACTTTTCCTCTTTAAAGGGAGGTAACTTTTTCTGTCCTGGTAAGGAATGGGAGATTCCCTTAGAGTACGAAGGTGCCCTGATCTCTGCAGGGCACCCTCTGTGCTGTAATTGTTAGATTTCTGACTTCTGGTGTCAACAGATTTGGCTCCTTGGTGGCTAAGACCCATGGACACCTGTTCTTCATGGCATTTTGATTGGCAATATTTAAAAGAACCTATTAGGAAACTTTGAGAAGGGAATTTAAAGAAAATAGAAACATCACATTGAAGCTATATAAAACAACTATCAGTACAATCAGATATGGCTCATCCATTATCCCCGATAAAGTGGTTTCCTATTATCTATTTAACTCCTGACAGCTGACATGAATTTTCCCCTTTTGGCTTTCTTAGGGTTAATGAGCAATGAATGGGCAATTTTAAATTACGTATAAGAAGCAGTTTCCTTTTCTTTCACAGTTTGCCTCTCTATTGAGCAAATACTCTGTGTATTTACAGAATTTGACCCAAGGCTTTCCACATCATCCTTCTTGCCATTTGCCTTTTATATAGGGATATTACGATTGACCGTCTCTAAGTGATTACGTCGGGGCAGATTACTTTTTTAAGCCATCAATTTTTCAAGAATGCTATGAAATAAGAAACTATAGTGCCAGCCAAGGAAATATCTAAAAAGCAACATTCTTTTGACTGCAGGGAAAAAGCATGTTTTTCCTAAGAATTTTTACGTTGCATTTTGTTTTCCAGGACAGTTAATACCTGCCCCATTCCAGACTTAACAGCAGGCCAGAATAACAGCCACAAACTGTATATATTGCGCTGGTACTTTGCTAAGGCCAATATAATTGACTTCCATTTTGTTTTCTTTTAAAGAGTGAGTTTTTTTTTTTTAATTTAAATTATATTTTGTTTTTTCAGTGTTCCAAGATTCATTGTTTATGCATCACACCCAATGCTCTATGCAGTATATGCCCTCCTTAGTACCCACCACCAGGCTCACCCATACCCCCACTCCCTTCCCCTCCAAAACCCTCAGTGTGTTTCTCAGAGTCCACAGTCTCTCATGGTTTGTCTCCCACTCCGATTTTCCCCAAACTCACTTTTCTCCATCTCCCCATGTCCTCCGTGTTTTCTTATGCTCCACAAGTAAGTGAAACCATATGATAATTGACTATCTCTGCTTGACTTAGTTCACTCAGCATAATCTCTTCCAGTCCCGTCCATGTTGATACAAAAGTTGGGTAGTCATCCTTTCTGATGGAGGCATAATTCTCCATTGTATATATGGACCATATCTTCTTTATCCATTCATCTGTTGAAGGGCATATTGGCTCTTTCTACAGTTGGGCGACTGTGGCCATTGCTGCTATGAACATTTGGGGTACAGATGGCCCTTCTTTTTACTATATCTGTATCTTTGGGGTAAATACCCAGCAGTGCAATTGTAGGGTCATAAGGTAGATTAGGTTTGTAAAGGTAAAGAGTGGGTTTTTTAAGCCTTATTACCTTTACTAATGTAATCTACCTTTTCCTCAGCAAAATATCCTAATAGTCTGACCTTTGATATAGATTGTTTTGTTTCCAAATGAAACAAAAAAAGTCACCAGGTTTTTTACTATAAATATTCAAGCGATGTTTCTGTTTTCTCTTCTGAAAAATGGTACCTCCTCTTTTAGGGCTTCATTTACTTTAAAGGTTTAAATGTTGAACAATTTTTTATTTTTAAGTCAGGTACTCCCAAAAACCCTATTTGAGAAACTTGCTATACAATTGATTATTTTTGGAGTGATTAGTCCAATTTTTTTTCCATCATATTCTCATAAAAAATCCGAATCTTCCCTGAAGTGTAGATATCCTGATTGGCATCTGTAACCACTTAGTGTGAAACTCGTTAAAGAGTTTCTTTGTTTCCAGTACAAAGGGAGAACCCCAGGAATGAATTAATAGTTTGCAGTTCTAGGCTAAGATTTCTTTAAAGACAGCCTCTCCTGAACTTACTCCTCCAAAACTAGAGCAAAGGACTCAGCCTGTGCATGTCCTCAAGGTTCCAGCACTCCGGACTTCTGCACTGACCCTGAACCAGTTTCAGGCTGGTCTCATCCTTTCCACCCTGGCCAATATCCAAATTCCAAACCTCCCTAGTCATCTGTCCTCCTCTACATTCTCATAGCCACATTCCTGTGTGTTTTCTTCCCTTCTCTTGTTTTTTTTCTCCCTACCACATCCTTCCCTTGTACTCTTTTCATCATCTCTACATCTTTTACTTCCTTACTTTAAGTGTAATTTGAATATCCCTTTCAGGACAATCTCAAGTAGTTCATTCTCTCCTTCCTAAGATCAGGATAGTGTTCAGCATCCTCTTATGGTCTAAGCACTGTCTCTTCAGACATCTTTTCTGTAGGCCATACCATCTGATTAGTGTTCTACCTAGTATCTCTGCCGTCTGTCAACATCACAGTTATTCCTCCCATACTCTTTCATAGCTTTGGCATCTGAGTCCCCATCTCCCTCCTCACTCCAGATTCTGATATGTCAGTGTGGATGACCCAAAAATTATACCCATCCCCCTCCAAAGTCCTTGGCCTATTCATTTCCAATGTTCTTCAGGTTAACTCCTTGGGGACATTTATTTCCCATGGCCACAGCATGGACCTTGTCACCCACAGCTGCTTCAACTCTGGAATCCTGAATTCTGGCAACTCTCTCTAAAAACAATCTGTCCCTGAAAAGTTGAAGCCTTCAGTGTTATCTCCACTTTACCTATCCTTGACCTCCAGGAGTGCTCTAGTCCCTTGACCATCCCCCCTCCATTTTCTTCCGGTTGATCAGTCCTAGCCCCACCATAGCTTTATTTTCACTCCTAACTGGCCTAGACTATATAATTTTTAATCATTCTCCTAAACTATTTTCATAATCATATACTCACTTTTCTAGCTACCTTCCATACTTCACCTCCAGAATCCAAATCCTGGAAAGACTCTCACATCCAGCCTCATTGTACCAATTCATGTACCACCAAGCTCAGCTGCAAAAAATTGCACATGTGTGTGGACTGATGTTACTGTCTCCAATTTTGACTAGGCCCTCATTCTTGCTCAGCAATCCTTCTGCCTGCCCTGGTCATCTTCCTCTTATAGCATTCACCATAGCTCCTTTGCTCCTTCACTGTCCCCCTCAAGCCCTCCACCCTGTAATTTCCCATGCTGTTCTCAGCACCTGACTTCTTTTCCTCTTTCCAAGGAAAATAGAAGCCTCAAGATAGGATAGGAAGATAGGATCTCAAGATAGGAACTCTGTCAGTTTATCCTCTCAAGGGGAAACTGCACAGTTCATCATCTTCCTTCTTTTCACCCCTTGCCAGCCATGTACCTGCATGTGTTTATCACTATTTGCACCAAATTAATCATTGTCTCTCCTCCTGTCAAAAGTTAATTTGTGAACTCAGTTTGCATTGCATTTGCATTTCTCTCTTCTCTTTTGGGGGCCTCTCTCCATCCACGCTTTATCGTATTTAGGCAATAGGAAAGATGATCATAAAGAAGCTGGGTAGGATTAATAGACTAGGATGAAAATAAAGATTCTGAGTCAGGATGACAGAATAAGCAGTGGTTGGAATTTTTTCAGTGCAAGTTCAAAACTCTCATCATATTTTCCATGTAGTACATGCTGGGAATGCAAGTTTAGCAGCTTTGTGTGTTATGGAAATACACCTTTATGCATCTCGCAGTACTTTTCCACAAGTCATTCATCAGAAAATTGACTATTGTTGAGCCACTTCCTGTAAGAAGTCTTGAAGCATGTGGTCAAATAAGAGGTAAGCTGTGGAGTCCGGGTCTGGTAAATCTGTAGTCAATATACATTTACATGTGGTTGGGCTTTTCTTCTCTTAGAATAAACCTGGAAGTCATACCAGAATCTGTCACCACACATTACCTTTTCTGAATGCACCCTGGCCCATGTACCAGGCATCCCTGGGCATCTACATTGCACAAAGCATCATTGATAGAAGGTACTATACCCTGCTCTAGGGGGAAAAATATGTGGTAGGTGATGGGAGCAAATGAGACAAGAGTAATATTTTTGTCAAGAAATAAAGGGCTGCTAGTCAATACCATGTTGTTTTTCCAATAATTCCAGTGAATTCTAGGTTGAACTACAAAACAGGAAATCTTCTTTTTTGGATTCAATCAGTCTATTGGGACACATGGCTGGTAGACCAGAGGTGCTTTTTTATTAAAACTTTAACGTTCAGAAAGAATTTTCTGTAACCTTTTGACATGCCGAATTATATTCTGAACCAGAGAGGGACTCAGGACACACCTAAGAA
>PISX010004574.1:0-119249 GCA_004024625.1 Mellivora capensis
AAAAAAAAAAAAAAAAAAGAGTACCACCTCCCATGTCCCGTCAGGCACATACTGGAGGACTCTAAATATTTAGGGCTGGATGGAAACAGCCATGCGTGTTCATGGTGCCTCTTCCAAATGCCCTTTATGGTGTTATCAGGGGCCCAGAGGAAACGGAGGTGTGGCATGGAGGAGTTGCGCCCAAGCGCTGTCACTGCAGGCGAGGCTCGCCTCTCCTTTTGGAGGTGACTTCAGTTTGGTCTGTGGGGCGCTGCTTCCTAATTACTCTCCTTTTCCTGAGGGTTGTGGTTGGTAGAGCGGCTGCCAGGTCCAGGATGCAGACATCCAGATGCTGGCGCAGTGCTGGTGTTCCAAAAGGGCTTGACTGACCCCTTTCCCGGGCCGTGGTCTCATACAGAGGGGTGTCTGTGTGTGTGTGAGACGTGGAGCAGGAGGGCCTGGCCCATCTGGCTCCTGAAGGTGAACCCTTCAGACCTTAACGTGTGTCACGGGTCAGCTCTGTGTTGACCGCCTCATGCTGTGGCGGTGGGGTGCGGCGGACAGATTTCGGGCCAGCGTACTGCAGAGTCCATCTCGGCTGCGTTTCCTCATTGATTAGGAGAGCTGGATGTACACTGGATGGGAAGGGACTGGGATCTACAACTAACAGATGCAGTTTTGAATCCCAGCTCAACAACTCATTAGATGGGTGACCCTGGGAAATTTTTTAGCTACTCGGAACTTTCATTTCCTCATTTCTAACATGGAGATGCTCACAGTCTCCCAACGGTGTGAGGTTTACATGAAGCCTTTCACTCTCTCCCCTGGGCGGGGTAGGTGAGGGGGTCCTTTGAAGGATACAAAGCTGGGAATGTGGGCAAGTCTATGGAGAAATGCCCAGCAAATTGCAAACACACTGAGAAAGTCCACTAGAAGACTAGGGTGTGGAGAGCGAGTGTCTGTCACTTTCTCCCTCCTCAGTTATTTCTGAACTGGAGGATGAGTAGGGCTGACTCTTGATTTTGCTCTGGAACAAAGAGGAGCTAACTGCCAGGTCTGGGTGATGCTTTGGATTGCTTGGTCCTCCTGTCTTTATTCAGCCTGACTCACTGGGATGGCGGTGGGGTTGTGGCCCTGTGCCAGACCCCTGTCAGTGGAACCAATGGCATGATTGTGTGGGATCTGATGGTGTCAGGCCCCTGGGACCTGGCGACAAAAACAACCCTCCTCTATACACATATAGGCTCTTACAGCTGGCAGAACATGTTCCCACCATCCTTCTGACCACCTTGTGAGGGAAGGGCCAGGAAAGTCCTCTCCAAAGGCAATCAGAACCTTTCCCCTGCCCCTGCCTCTTTGGGTGCTCTGGGATCTTTGCCTTCTTCCTTTCTTGCAGAAAGGCAATGAGTTGAGGAGAATGCTGCTTCCAGGTCAAGTTTGCACACCCTCAGGAGAAACCAGACCAGGGCTGTTACTAGAGAGAACTCTAGTTCTCTTGAAACTTGTTTAGGGTCAGAAATAGATAAGGTTCCAGTTTTGTCACTCTGTGGTAACTTCCTATCATTGTACCTTAAAGCGGCATTAAAACACAGCTCTGCTTTTAACGCCTCTGGCTTAAAGCACAGTGTTGATTCTTTTCTCTGTAAAAGATAAAACTTCATACTGTTCAGCCTGGCATGCAAAATAGGCTACAGTTTAGATTCCTGCCATGTAAGATATTTGGAGTTATCATTGAGTGGCTGTAAGTCCCTTTCATTTGGATAAGGCTTTCAAGTTTATTTAGTGTTTTTGCCCATTTCACACTCAGTCTTTGTCAATCATTTGGTGTTATTCCTGTTCCCATTTTATAGCGGATGGCCTGAAATTTAGGAAAATTAAAAAGAACTTGCCCGATTTCACATGCCCAGCCATAGTCATGACTCTAAGAGGAGGACATAAGATAGCAGTTCCTTCCCACTTTCTAGCTGTGTGACCCTTGAACATGTTTCTTTATTGCTAAATTGGGGATAATACAGATATAGTGTTTTTGTGAGGGTTATACCAGATGATCCAAGGGAAGTGCTTGGCACAATGCCTGCCATATATTCAGGGTTTGGGAAATGTTAGGTATTATTATAGGGACTCTCTTTTAACTGTTCTGCAATAAATGTTTCCAGTTTTTATCCCACTATTGTGAGTAACATAGCTATAATTATCTTTGTGCAAATGGTTTATTTTTTTCCGTTGTGTCATTTCCTTGGACTATATTCCAAGAAGAGTATTACGAGGTCGAAAGGTATGATCCTCTTTTTTTGTCTTTGGTCCATGTTGCCCAATAGCCTTTTAATTGGATGATTCCCATTTAACAGGCCACAGTGGGATATATGAGAGTGACCCATCTCCCATGGCTGGTACTTCCCTGAGACCTTTCAGAGGGCCCATAAGTCAGTCTTTTTATTTTTTTTTAAGATTTTATTTATTTATTTGTCAGAGAGATAGAGAGAGTACAGGCAGGCAGAAGCAGAGGGAAAAGCAGGCTCCCTGTGGAGCAAGAAGCCCGATGTGGGACTTGATCTCAGGACGCTGAGATCATGACCTGAGCCGAAGGCAGCCGCTTAACTGACTGAGCCACCCAGGTGCCCCCATCAGTCAGTCTTCATGTGGGTTACAAACAGATCCTAGACTGGTTGGAGCCAAACCTTATAAACTAGATTGCGCCTACAGCAAGACCCAGACCGATTGGTCAGCAAATTGTACCGAAAACACTGGGAATGGTGGGGCCCCTCACTGGCTTTCTTCTGGGCTCTGTGGGAGATCTTTGCATATGCACTGCAGGTGGGTCTGAAGGAGTGGGGGAGGCAGGAACTGCTCCCTAGCTGTGGACCTGGACATGCAGGGAGAAAGACCGTGAGTCCGTGGACCATGGGTGGCTCCAGACTTTTTATATAGGAAGGTGTACTAGTTTTTTAGTTCTGCCATAACAAAAGCACTCCAAACTGGGAGGCTTAAAACAGCAGAAAATTATTCTTTCATAGCTATGGAGGCCAGAAGTCTGGACCATGTTCCCTCTTAAAACTCTAGGGAAGAGCACTTCCTTGATTTATAGCTTCTGACGGTGGACTAGCAATCCTTGGCATTTCCAAGCATGCTTTGGCTTCTATCTGCGTCATCTGATCTCCACCACCATCTTCATATGGCTTTCTCTCTGTGTCTATGTCCAAATTTCACTCTTCTTGAAAGATACCAGGCATTGGACTAGGACCCACCCTAATCCAGTATGACCTCATTTCGACTTGATTACATCTGCAAAGACCCTAATTCCAAATAAGATATCTCACAGGTGGGTGGTAGAGTTGAGAGCTCAGTATGACTTTTTGGAGGCTACAGTTCAACCCATAACAGAGGAGTTAAGAAGAGAACACAAGATACCCATTTCCCACATCATAGACTGCACTGGGGAGGGGATGCTGCTGGAGACATTAAGGGCAATGTTAGTGCCACTAGTGGGAATGCTGGCGATTGTCCAGGGCCAGTGCTGCTTCTGATCTTGTTTCCCCCCAGCCCCACCCACCCTGAGCATTGGTTCCAGACTCTGTCTAGAACTGCTGTGGAGAATCAGGTGCATCTGGCAGAGTTGATGCAGCCAACAGACCAAGAACTTAGTTACCAAGGGAAAGTGGTTTTCAAGGAGCCAGTAGAGAAGGATGAAGAGCATGGAAATGGGTAGATATGCTGATCTCACTTTAAGTCGTAGACCAGCTGGAACACCATGGCTTCAGCGTCCCCACTGAAGGATGAGGTGGCTCTGAGGGACCTTCTCCCTTGGCATCACATCATTCTTATTTGAGAGTTGACGTTTTAGAGAAGCCCCACCTCCTTGACCCTAAAGATTGTCTTGAGGTCTGTCTAGGTATGTGGTGTAAGCAGCTGATACAGGGAGGGGACAACAGAAGGGGCCTGGTAATTCCCAGCCCAGGCCTCCAACATGACTTCAGTCAAGTCACCTCCATGAGATCTTTCCTGGACACTCTCTAAAATGTCACACCACCCCCCCAATATTTCATGTTCCCTCTCCTGGTTTTCATTTTTCTCCTTGTATTTAATCCCTGTCCAGCATGATTTCTATTTTAGCTATTTTTCCCACTTATTGTCTCTTTTCTCTACCAGATGGTAAGCTCCTAGAGAGCAGGGATTTTTATGCACTGCTAGTACAGTGACTGTCACATTCCAGGTATTGAGTGAGTACATACTTGTTGAACGTTGACTAAGTGGAGATATCGTCAAATTGATAAGTGGGATGACATTTTAAAAAGGATGTAATCTTGGAGGGGTGTCAAACTTTGTCATCCCCAAGCCCCCAGCCTAGACTGCCCAGGGCCCTGCCATGAGTAGCTCCTGCTTTGGAAAATGTTGTTCCAGTCATCCAAAGCCAGTTACAAAACACCCCCAATCTTAGCAGCATAGAAGAGCATTTGTTTTATTATGCTCAGGAGCTCTGTGGGTCAGGAATTTGAACAGGATGTGGTGGAATGGCTTGGGAAGATGTGAATGGGTCAGGTGCCTCAAATGGGTGGGAGCTGGAATCCTCTGGAGGCATCTTCACTTACAACCTGGAT
Organism: Mellivora capensis; assembly: GCA_004024625.1. Classification (NCBI taxonomy): domain Eukaryota; kingdom Metazoa; phylum Chordata; class Mammalia; order Carnivora; family Mustelidae; genus Mellivora; species Mellivora capensis. The sequence continues at coordinate 4,575 of PISX010004574.1, forward strand.
CCTGGCCTCAGTGGGGAGGCATGTAGCTAGAGCGCCCACATGTGGCCTCTCCTTGTGGCTTGGGCTTCCTCGCAGCCCAGTGACTGGGATCACGGAGGGACTGTCCCCAGAAGGAGATTTGGAGAATGAGCATTCCATGAGAGCCAGGTGGAAGCTGTCTGGTCTTTTATGACCTGACCTCAGAAGTCACAGAGTGTCCCTCTCACCATACTCTCTTGGTGAAAGCAGTCACAAGCCTGCCTCATTCACGGGGGAGGGAACATGGGCTCTCCCTGCCTGGATGAGGGGAGTGTCAGAGATTCTGAGGCCAGGTTTTAGAACTGCTACAGAGACTGAACCACAGTCTCACCAGCCTCAGCCTGGAGAGAACCTGGGGTGAGATTTCTGATGCTGCCACCTTCAGGCCAGGACCTACCCTGAGTTAGGACTCTTCTTCTATCTCACTCTTGGACTCATTGGGTTTCTTCAGAGTGGGGAGCTGTCATTTTACCTCTTTCACAGCCCACAGGAGATTATCTGGCACATCATAAGTACTGAGCAAGTGATTTAGAGAGTGAATAGATGAAGGAACAAGGGAATAGGTGCTTTCTGTGCCCTGTTGAGTGTCTATAGGAGCCTGGGATCTTGGATCTTCCAAGGCTGAAAGTTGTTTTTTTTTTCTTTTCTTTTCTTAAGTTTTTAGCTAAATTGCAGCTAGTGAACCTACAGTGTATTATTAGTTTCAGGTGTACAATTTAATGATTCAACAACTCACATACAACACCTAGTGCTCACTATGACAAGTGCCTCCATAATCCCCATCACCCATCGAGCCCACCCTTGACCTCCCCTCTGGTAATCCTCAGTTTGTTCTCTATAGTTAAGAGTCTGTTTCTTGGTTTGCCTCTCTCTTTTCTTTCCCCTGAGATCATTTGTTTTGTTTCTTAAATTCCACATGAGTGAAATCATATGGTATTTGTCTTTATCTGGCTGACTTCTTTCACTTAGCATAATACCTTCTAGTTCCATCCACCTCGTTGCAAATGGCAAGATTTCATTTTTTGATGGCTGAGTAATATTCCATTGTATATATGTATACCACTTTTCCTTTTCCATTCGTCAGTCAATGGACATTTGGGCTCTTTCCATAATTGGCTATTGTAAATAATACTGCTATGAACATCAGGATGCATGTATTTCTTCAAATTAGTATTTTTATATTCTTGGAGTAAATACCCAGTAATGCAATTGCTGGGTCATAGGGTAGCTATATTTTTAACTTTTAGAGGAATCTCCATACTGTTTTCCAGAGTGGCTGCCCCAGTTTGCAGTCCCACCAACGGTGTAAGAGGGTTCCCCTTTCTTCAAAGCCTCAGCAGCCCCTGGTGTTTCTTATGTTGTTGATTTTAGCCGTTCTGACAGGCATGAGGTGATAACTCCTTGTGGTTTTGATTTGTATGTTCCTGATGATGAGTGATGTTGAACATCTTTTCATGTGTCTTTTGAGGCCAAAAGTTTTCTGACCAGCTTCTGGTCATATGCAGAATGGCTCAGACCTGTGGCTTGAGTTCTAGCCACCCCAGGAATCGACTCCTGGAGAGGAGAAAAGGGTATGGAGATGAGAGGTCTCTGTTGTGTCATGGGTTAAGCAATATTCTGGTTTGATGGTAGCAAAGCATTTCCGTGGGGCCATAATAGAATAAGGCTAGAAAGCCAGGGCCTTATGCAGGCTGAGGGTTTAGAGGTTATAGGTTTTCATTTCTCTTGGGTAAATACTTAGCAGGAAAATATCCCTGGGCCATACAGTAGGTCTAGGTTTAGTCTTGTAAGAAACTGCTAAAATAGTAATACCATTTTTACACTTCCAAAAACAATGTACGAGAATCTCGTTGCCCCATATCCTCACCAATATTTGGTGTTGTCAGTCTTTCTAATTTTTCTGTTTGTTGGAATGCAGTGTCCCAAAATGGCTGTAATTTACATTTCCCTAGTGAGTAATCATATTAATCACTTTTTCTTGTGCTCATTGACAGCCTGTAGATCTTTCTTTCTGAAGTATTATTCAAATATTTCACCCATTTAAAAATCGTGTTGTCTTTTTATTATTGAATTGTAGGATTTCTTTCTTTATTCTGAATACCAGCTCTTTGTCAGATACATGATAAACAAATCTTTTTCCTACTTGTGGCTTCCTAGTTCCTATATCCTGTTCGTTTTCTTAATGGTGCCTTTGATGAACAGAAGGCATAAATTTTGGTGAAGTCTAATTTATCACTATTTTTGGTAAGGCTGTTTTTTTCTGTGTCCTCAGAAAATTGGAAACCCCCTCATTATAAAGGTCATCTTCAACAAGCTTTATAGCTTTAGTTTTTAATGCTTAGTCTATCATCAATCTCCAGTTAATCTTTGTGTGAGATGTGAGGTGGTGGTGAGGGGGTCAAGATTCTTTTTCTCTTATGGATATTCAGTTGTTTCTGCCCCACATGTTGGAAAAATACTTTCCTTTTTGTTAGGTATTGTTTTTTCCTTCCTTTCTTTCTTTTAAGATTTTATTTATTTATTTATTTGTCAGAGAGAGAGAGTATGTGTCACACAAGCAAAGCAGGGGGAGCAGCAGGCAGAGGGAGAAGCAGACTCCCCACTGAGCAGGGAACCTGATGTGGGACTCGATCCCAGGACCCTGGGATTATGACCTGAACCAAAGGCAGATACTTAATTGGCTGAGCCACCAAGGCGCCCCTATTAAGTATTGTTTTTATCCTCATTTTGCACATAGAGAAACCGAGGTGGAGGTAGATTAAGTAACGTGTTCATAGGTCCTACAGCAGATAGAGACAGACTCAGGATTCGAACCCAGAATTTTTCATCACTGTACTCTATGACCTTCCCCCTCCAAAAACTCTAAGGCTTTTGATCTGAGGCAGCCCACTGTAAAGCAAGACAGAGAACCGAGGAGAGGAGGTTCAGTTTGGGGCTGAGTTGGGGAGCCAGTGGGATACCTGATCAGGCACATGAGGGAGAAGGTAGAAAAAGAAGGGAGGCAGCAGCCAGTCCAGGAAGGAGAGAGGCAGGTTGTGCTGAAAGGGGACATGATTAAGCCCAGCCTGAACTTCACTGTTCTTGTTAGACATCAGGGGTTGGTACCCTGTCACATCCACACTGCTCCAGAAGACTTTTTGAAATGGGCAAGATCCAGTTAGTCTAGATCTTTTGAATCTAGGTGGTAAGTGTGACATGAGCAAGAGCCATAAAGCTGGAGAAGAGACAGTAAGTGAGGCAAGGGGAGTCAACAAGCATCTTGATTACAGTGTCTGCGCTGTGCCAGGCAAGGCTGGTCGCAGGCCTGAGCCCAGCCCTGCAGCTCCCTCACTGTGCGAGCTCAAGGCAGCCACTGCACTTCTGTGCCTCCTTCTCGGTACCAGGAGTACAGCAGGCCCTCAGGGAAGCCTGCTGACTGAACAGATGACCTCCAGAAGCACAGAATTCTCTCCAGCTTAAATTGCACAATTTGGTAGTTTTAGAACACATGGCCCTAAAGCCAGAGTTAGAAGGAAGGTTTATGGCCTGGAGCTGATCTCTCAGTCCTCCTGGTGGCACCAGAGGGAGTCCACATAACGGGCACTGAGCCAACATGGCCTCCAAGACTGCCCTGGGAAGGACACCAACAGAGGGCCCCCGGGCCTGGAGCTCTGGAGCAGGCAGAGGGGATGCCGCGGCTCAGGGCAAGCAGAGAGCTCCCCGACAGTGAGTAAGAGAGCACCCCTGCCTGCGGGAGGGATGGCCCCTTCATGGTGGTGTTGCCCAGTGAATCACAGAAACCCGTATCTGTCCCTGGTTTTGATGAACATGTCCTGCAAGATCTAGATGTGCTTCTAGAGATTCTGCCTGTTTAGGTGGAGTTTGTATGATCAATATTTTGAGTCCAGTCTGCTTTTCCTATGAAGCAGGGTCCACCAGGTGTTCATGGAGTAGGTTGGAACACTGCCCCTGTCTCCAGGAAGGAGCTCATGATCTGCTTCAGGAGAAGACACGCTCACAGAGAGTTATGCAGTGAACACAAGCTTTATAAATGGCCAAACACATGGAATGGCCAGAAGACAGCTTGAGCAGAATAGATGAATGAATAAATGCCTCCTCGTGGGGCTGTCAAACAGCGACAGACACGCGGGCCCTTGTGCATTTCCAACCCTACCACCTCCTTCCTTCCGGTAGTGCTAACTAAAATTTGAGTGCCGCTGGGAGGGCAGCATGTTAAATGGATGAGCTCATTTGCCCCTGATGATGACCCCATGGGGTGAGCTCTATCGGTAACCCTATTTCAGACGAGGAAACCGAGGGATGGAGACAGCAGGAGACTTATACACGTTCTCGTAGCTGGAAGTGATGGTTCCGGGCTGTGGACCCGGCAGTCTTGCTCCAGAGCCTACCATATGAGGCCTGCAGGGCCCAGTTGTCTAGTAGTTTATAGCTTTCCTCTTGCAAATACGGAGCAAGAAGGAGGACACGTCTTTCATGATCTTACCATGTAATCCCATTGCATCCAGCCAGTTTTTAACTAAATATGGCCTCCTGTACATTTTGCCCTGGCCCTTGTTCAGCTAAAATATTCTTCATTTCAGAAGCGGAGGCAGCAAGACCGATCCACTGTGTTTACTGACCAATTTAGACCGTCTCAGGACACAGTTTTGAGGATCAGAGCATGCTGTGAGTGAATATTTTAACAGTCTGTGGCAAGATTACAGCATCTTGGGCTCTGACACAAGAATTATTCTCAGACAGGGCTTTTTTCAGTGCCATAAATTTAACCAGCTGGAGTTCTTTTCCATCCTATTCAACCTCCTAAAGTCAAGAATTTTGCCTTTTATTGTGAAATCTGCATTTCATTGTATAGATAGAACATTATGTCCTTGGCTCAGTGGGTCTCCAAGAGAAGCTGAGTCTCTCTGTTTTAGGCGCTGGGTGTCCTAAAGGCGCAAATACCAGCGGGTCTGTTTCAAGCATGAGAGGTCAGAGACATAGCAGCGCTCTGATCAAGGAATATGAGGGGCCCGCCATCTATCCCCGTGCAGACCAAGCCTTGCTCACGAGGGTGTGGGGAAAGGCCACAAGTTGAGGAGAGAGTGGGGCTGTTGCTCGGGGTATGGCGTCTGTCAAGCCTCTCTCTGGTCAGGAGCCCTGCTGGGCCTCCCAGGGGAAGAGTGCCGCTATGCCCACCAAGAAGGGACTGTAGAGTTGGACGAGGGTATTTTGTCCCAGATGCCGGAAGTCAGAGTCCAAATCATTCATGTCCTTCAAAATCATCCTCTTTGAAGAGCATGTATCGTCACCTCTCTCTCCAGTGATGTTGCCGTTGTTCAAATGTCTTTGGAAATTTAGCTTTAGAATTGCATTTCAGGCCTAGTGTCCTTCCTTCTGAGGCAGAGTTTTGGTTTTTATTGAGCTGCATCTGAAAATATTGGAAATCCCATCACTTAATTTATGTGTGGATATGAACTTATACTTGTCCAAAGCCCGATGACACCCCTCATTTAAACTTCTGTCAATCAAATGAGTAAGAAATGCTATCTCATTGTTAATTTAACTTTTACTCACCTCTAGTGAAATTGGGCCTGTTTCTGTGATTTTTGGCTACTTGTGAATTGTCTGTTCTTGTCCGTAGCTCATTTTTCTCTCAAGCTATTTTTCTTCTAAGTTATGGAAGCTCTTTATATGATTAGTGATATTTGAATAGTCCTTTTTTAAAAATTATTTTTTAAGATGACTTATTTATTTGACAGAGAGAGCACAAGCAGGGGGCGCAATAGGCAGAGGGAGAGGGAGATACAGACTCCCTCCTGAGCAAGGAGCTCGATGTGGGGCTCGATCTCAGGACCCTGGGATCATGATCTGAGCTGAAGGCAGACGCTTAACTGACTGAGCCACCCAGGCTCCCCTGGACCATCCTTTTAATGTCTTGCATTATGGCACAGCTTCATCTTTTGAACATGGGTTAGATTTTTGGAAATGGCTGACATGTGACGTGATTGATTCAGGCTGAATTGACTTCAGCGATGTTGTTTTAGTAACCATATGTTTGGAAGAATTTAAGCCTGTCGTGGATTTGGAGTCTGCGACATAATCAGGAATAGACTGTGTTGGAGGCATGTTGAGGATGAGTAATTGATGGACTGTTTGAAACAGCTGATGAAAACTTGAAGCATACATGCTTTAAACATTTTAACTTCAAACATGATATTAAACATGCAGTTGCCAGACTTTCACTGTGGGGCCAATACTTTTTATTTGCCAGTGAATCCCCCCAGTGGGAGTCTGTGTTATCTTTCTTGGATGCACCATGTCTATAACACATTTTCTATACTTTCCAGTTGTAATTTTTTTAGTGTGGAATGGAACTTAGACCCCCCCCCCCTTTTATTTTTTATTTTTTTGGAACTTAGATACTTTTGAGGCAATTGGAATGCAGAACCTTTTAGGTTTTTATAATTTTTCTCTCAAATTTTTACAGTTGTTTCATCCAATTCAATAGTTTTGTTCTGTTTTGCTTTGTTTTAGAGAGAGCGAGTACGTTTGTGCACACCTGTGTGAATGGGGGAGGGGAAGAGGGAGAGAGAGAATCTTAAGCAGGCGTCACACCCAGTGCAGAGCCCAATACGAGGCTCACCTCATGACCCTGAGATCATGATGGGAGCTGAAATCAAGAATCGGACATTTAACTGGCTGAACCACCCAGGTATCCCTCAATAATAGTTTTTTAAGTGGTTCATCTCTATCATATAATTTTCACAGAAACTTATCTTTTATATCCATATTGTAACTACTTTATACAATACTTAAATTATATATAAATTTGGTTATAACATTTTTGTAATAAGTAAAATCAGCACCTAGGGTTTTGGGGACAAGCCAGCTCAATCTTGCAAACAGTTTACCTGGAGAGGGGAGAAATGTGCAGGTAGACTAGTGAGTTAGGGAATAGTCTACCAGCCCTGAGCATTTAGCATCATGTGGCCTTGGTCGGTATCTTTTTTTTTTTTTTAAGATTATTTATTTATTTGATAGACAGATCACAAGTAGGCAGAGAGGCAGGCAGGAGAGGAAGGGAAGCAGGCTCCCCGCTGAGCAGAGAGCCCGATGTGGGGCTCCATCCCTGGACCCTGGGATCATGGCCTGAGCTGAAGGCAGAGGCTTTAACCCACTGAGCCACCCAGGCGCCCCAGCCTTGGTCATTATCTTATAGAGAGGAATGACGAGTGTTGGTGTTACAGGTGATTCTGGTAAGGGCAAGTTATTGAGAAGGGCTTCTACTCTGGCTACCATTTAGTAAGTGACTGCAATGCCCAGTTTGCTAAGTGCTCTGAATGCATTATTTCATTTAATCCTTACAGCTTCCTATAAGGTGCAAATACTATTATCTCCATTTTATAGATGAAAAAAAAATCAAGGAAGAGAGGAGTTTTATAAGGTACACATAGTTACACAGCTAGCAAATGGAAGAGCTAGGATTTGAAACCAAGCAGAGGGTGTCCTCTAAACTACTATAGACATAGCCTTAGAGTAAAGACCAGGAAAGACGGATATAGAATCTCTGTGCACACACAAATAATTAGTTAGCGGGATTTCAGGGGGTTGTTTTGACTGCTAAAAGGGCTGTGGTCTTTGACCTTTGCACTCATTGTCTTCTAAGAGATGCCTGTTGAACTGGAGGGGACAGTGGAGTTCATGGCACACATTGGGTGATCATCACATACGGATTTAATCTGATTCTGGACTCTCCAGCCAGAGTTTCCAGTAAATAGGTTGGCAAGCCTCTCAGAAAGAGCTGGATCAGAGGTTGTGTTGGCTTCATCTGAAGACCTGCATCAAACACCTGAAGGTTTGGGGGAACGCAAATCCAAAGCTTCATATTAAGGAAGGACACACAAAGGCTGAGGAGCCTAGGCCTCAGCCAGATGTCATTTATTAACCCACTACTGTGTAGTCCAGAGTTTCGTTTGCATTCTGGGGACCCAAATAAGGACAATATACAATCCTCAAGGAACCCCTGGAAGTGGATGAGATATGTAAGGAAGGTTCTGTGAGCATTTCCTAAACAAGACAGGTGGAGGGCACTCTGGGAGAACTTACCGTAAAACAGATTCCACAGACAACAGGTAAGGATGTTTCTAGAGGTCAAGTGGGAAGAATCCAGTCCAAATTGATGGAGCAGCAGGTACAGAGGGGAAGGAATGTGTGAGGTTGTGGGTGGTGACTAGTGAAACCAAGTGGGCTAAGGTCACATTACACCATTCCAGAGAATTTGGACTTCATCCTGCAAAACTGTAGAGAACCATGGAAAGTTCTTACCTGGGGAAGTTCTGTGACCAGATTTGCTTTTGACAAAGATCTCTTGGTTCAAGTGGAAATGATGAATGGATCTTCATGAGGATGGATGCTGGTGTGCTAGGATTAAGGTAGAGGCCCTAAGTACGTATTTGGGGTAATCCAAGTGAAAAATGAGGCCCCAATCCAAGGCAGTTGTAGAGGTAGGTGTTATGGAGGCTAAGATCAGATCAGAGGAAGGGCAATAAATAATGTCCCAGTTTGAGCAACAGAAAGCACTGGATTTAGGTCAAGAGGACAGAGTTTTTGTTCTGATTCTGCTGCTAATGAGCCAATATATCAGCCTTTCTGAGTCTTATTATTTGGATAGGACTGATATCCCCTGCCCAGCCCACCTCCTAGGATCCAATGAGGTCATTGAGAGAAGATTTAAAGGTTGCTTTTAGAAGCCAGCTTGGCTGGAAAAGAGATTTTGGTATGGGCTGGGGAGACACATTTTGGTGAACTGAGGGCTAGGGTTATCTCAGGCTGTCTGGGGAATTACATAAGAGGCTGAAGGAGTGAGGGACGCCTGGGTGGCTCAGTTGATAAGCTCCTGCCTTCGGCTCAGGTCATGATCCCAGGGTCCTGCTCAGGGCTCCCTGCTCAGCAAGAAGCCTGCTTCTCCCTCTCCCACTCCCCTTGCTTGTGTTCCCTCTCTTACTGTGTCTCTCTGTCAAACAAATAAAATCTTAAAAAAAAAAAAAAAAAAAAAGAGGCTGAAGGAGTGAGTGAAAAGTCAGAGCCCATCCACATTTCTGGGGAACCAGCTCCAATTTTCTTTTCCTTAGTACTCTGAGGCCTCTCCTACTCTGGAGACCTCTTAGTTTTTCCAAGTTCCACTCTGCATTTTGCTATTATGCCATCTTCAGGGCCAAGGCCAATACCACAGGATCTGGGCACCATTGCAAGTGATAAAAATAAGCTTCACAAGCAGACAGAAACCCAGAGCTCCAGCTGCAGCAATAAAACTACCAAGCATCAGGGCACTGACTGAGAAGAACCAGAATCCAATACCAGTAGGGATCCAGAAGTTCTCGGTGCCTCTGTCTGCATTCTGCCTATAGCTTAGAGTTGTCAGGCTAAGGCTCCCCCCTCCCTGCCCCACCAAGGGGCACATGACAGACTTGATGTGGGAGAGGGAAACGAATATATACAGGCCAAGGTGGCAGCCCCAGCACAGGCTGTTTTAGCCTGGCCTTGCCTCACTGTTGAAAACTTGGGGCCATAGCCCACAGCACACAGTTTCTATATACCGAAGAACAGTTATCAGAGGGCAATAACAAAAACAGTATGGGTTTTGGAGTCCTAACCAAATTCAAGCCCCAGCCTGTGTGATTTTGAGAAATTATTGACCTTCTCTAAGCCTGTTTCTGTTACTGAAAAATGAGAATAACATGACCTACTTTGCATGATAAACTGCTGGGAAGATTAAATGGGTATTTAAAATGTATTGTCATGCATATAGAAGGTCCCCATTAAATAGGACCTGTTATTACCACTTTCAACAGGTGCTATTTGAATGGGTAGTGTAGCTAAATGTAGCCAGGAAAACTGGCTGTGTTAGGGCAGACTAACAAAAGCAAAAGCAGAAACTTCTCACTCAGACAAAGTAAACTTCTGGTGGTGGTTAGTACTGAGACTGAGTGTGTCTTCTCCTCCTACCTGGTGTTCTGGTGGGACTAGGACTGGGAAGATCCTAGTGGATACACAGGTGAGAGGGTCAGAGTGGTAGATGACAGAGGAAAACGTTCCAAATAGAAGCTAAATTTCTCCTTACGTTCTCACAGGCAAAGAAGAGTTCCTTTTTAGGTCAAAGGGAAGGAAAGCTACTTCATTGCTGAGGGTTCTTCATTTATGAGTTCCAGACTAAGTTAAGTTTCTTTATTTGTCTAATAACCATATAAGAACAACATCACAGATGCTGGAAACTCGGGTGTCCATGCCCCAAAGTACCGAGGTCTGTCCTGAAAAGATGGACTTGTAGTTTGGAGATAGGATACATCACAGTAATTACTGTTTCCCCTTCCCATCTGATTTTTCTACCTGAAATTTTTTTACCCTGGAATGAATGGGAAGGATTATATCGGTTTTTTGAGTCCTTGCCAAAGTCCTCCGTTTTAGTTGGTTTGATCTGTGAAAAGCTTGATGTCAAAGGAGGAGTTTCCAAATCTCCAGGGTGGGTGGTGGCAGAGAGCACGGTTGGGTCTCTTTGCCTTCATCACCATGCTTACCTTTCGGACAGAGAGCCTTTAGTGAGGTGATCATGCTTCTGTAGGTCCAGAGAGAAACGATTGGCATTCATAAATGATCCCCTTCTCCCTTTTGAAAATTTCGTTTTGGGGGGATGTGCAACTTTGGGAAGGAGGACCAGATTGGGAATTTATATTTGTTTACATTTTGAAAACCATTTCTACTCTAAGTTCATATCTCTTATGGACAAAAGGAAAGCAAAAAAGAAAAGTGGATATAACCAGCCTCAGATATGAAGTAATCATCTCTGTGGATCATAAAAATGAGAATTGCAGAAAAGGTGATCAGAGACTGATACTTGCTATGTTCTGAGTTGGAGAAAGGCAGTGGCTTAGAGTTCAGCAACTGTGAAATAGAGGGACCAAAAGTGCTCTGGACTTGACTGGAGTCAAGCTTGAAGCCACAGGCTGAAGGAAAGCTCACCACGTAATGAAAGAAGCCTGGGGATGGGAAGGAAGGAAGGACTGTCAGCCTGCTGGTTAAGACTACAACAGTCAGACGTTGGCACCTAGAAAAAAAAAAGATGTTGTTTTGGGCTGAGGAAAGCAAGGAACAAGTAAATGGCATTGCTACCAGGAACTGACCCAGCTGCTTGTTGGTTCTATGACTGTGGCTGCCATATTCCTGTGTAACCCCCAACCTGCTTCTACACTAGAGCACTGCAGGGCCAAGAAGAAGTGGGTGAGGAGTGAGGGGGACAAAATAATAAAAGGAGAAGAACAAACTCAAAAGGAGCTTGCAACTCCAAAATTGCAAATGACAACTCAAGCAATACAGGTAAGAGAATCAACTGTAAGGATAGGAAATTGTCTCAAATGAAATTCATTTTATAGAATAGTCTGAAAACAACTTTGTGGTGAGTAGGTAGAGGATGTACCCCTTCAAGAAAAAGGGCATCATTTTCTTTAAAAAAAAAAAAGGAATTATGAAAAAAGCATAAATAACACAAGACTGGGTATTTTTAAAGAAAAATTTAGAAATGTAGAAATGAAAAATGTAGTTATTGAAATAAAGATGTAATAGGCAGTACTGATGCCTAGATCCCACTGAAGCATTAGTTAACAAACTGGAAAACAGTACAGAGATATTTATCCTGGCCACTGAACAGAAATACAAATATGTAAAAAAAATTATGGGGGCACCTGTGTGGCTCCATCTGTTGGGTGTCTGCCTTTGGCTTGGGTCGTGATCCGAGGGTGCTGGGATCAAGACCTGCGTTGGGGGGGGGGGTCTCTGCTCAGCAGGGAGTCTGCCTACCCCTTCCTCTCTGCCCCTCCCCCTGCTCATGCTCTCTCTTGCACTCTCTCTCAAATAAAATCTTTAAAAAATATATATAAAAGAACAGTTTGGAGATATGGAAGGTGAACTGATAGGCTTTAATATTCTTTTATTTTATTTATTTATTTATTTTTAAATATTTTATTTATTTATTTGATAGAGAGAGAGAGATCACAAGTAGCCAGAGAGGCAGGCAGAGAGAGAGAGGGAAGCAGGCTCCATGCTGAGCAGAGAGCCCGATGCGGGGCTCGATCCCAGGACCCTGGGATCATGACCTGCGCTGAAGGCAGAGGCTTAACCCACTGAGCCACCCAGGTGCCCTGGCTTTAATATTCTTTTTTTTTTTTAAGATTTTATTTATTTATTTGACAGACAGAGATCACAAGTAGGCAGAGAGGCAGGCAGAGAGAGAGGGGGAAGCGGGCTCCATGCTGAGCAGAGAGCCCGATGCGGGGCTCGATCCCAGGACCCTGAGATCATGACCTGAGCCGAAGGCAGAGGCTTTAACCCACTGAGCCACCCAGGTGCCCCCCGGCTTTAATATTCTTTAATAAAGTTTACATAGAGAACAGAGGGAATGAAAGAGAAACAACATTAAATAAATGGCTAATAATTTTCCAGAGTTGAGTGACAGTATGAGTTCTTAGATCAAAGAGGCCTCCTTAAACTCTGAATGTTAAATCCAAGTGAATCCACAACTAGACATATTATAGTGAGACTGTAGACATATTATAGTGAGGAGGGAAAAGACCAGTGTGTAAGTGTGCTCAGGCTGCCATAACACAACACGATAGACCGGGAGGCCCCAATGACAGCACTTTATTTCTCACCCTTCTGGAGGCTAGAATGCCCTAGCTCAAAATCGATTTGGTTTCTGGTGAGAGCTCTTCTGCAGGCGGTCTTCTTACTGTGTCCTCACACTAGAATGAACTCTCTCTGGTTATCTGTAAATAGATGACACACTGCTGCATGTTCAGCAGCAGCAAGAAAGGTAAGAGTGAAAAAAAACAACTTTTACGTGTTGAACCTAGAATACTATATCTAGATAAACTGTCCTAGGAGAATGAGAGCAAGTCAAAGACCACGAGTAGAAACACAAAGACTTGCACTAAAAGAATTATTAAGATACATTTTATTATTTAAAAATTTTTTAATTCAAGTTTTTATTTTAATTCCAGTTAATATATACTGTTATATTAGTTTCAAGTATACAATATAGTGAATCCACAATTCCTACAACACCTGGTGCTCATCACAAGTGCACTCCTTAATCCCCATCACCTGTTTCACCTGTCCCCCACCTCACTCCCCTCTGGTAGCCATCAGTTTGTTCTCTATAATTAAAAATCTGTTTCTAGCTCTCTATTTTTTTAATTTTTGCTGGTTTGCTTTTTCTTAAATGCCACATATAAGTGAAATCATATGGTATTTATCTTTCCCTGACTGACTTATTTCCCTTAGCATTATACTCTCTAGCTCATCTATCTCATTGCAAATGGCAAGATTTCATTCTTTTTTCTGGCTGAATAATATTCCATTATCTTTTTTATCTGTTCATCTATCAATGGACACTTGGCCTGCTTCCATATCTTGGCTATTGTAAATAATGCTGCCGCAAACTTGGGGGTGAACTTATTCCAGATTAGTGTTTTTGTATTCTTGGGGTAAATACCCAGTAGTGTGATTGCTGGGCCATAAGGTAGTTTTATTTTTAACTTTTTGAGGAACCTCCATACTGTATCCACAGTGACTACACCAGTTTGCGTTCCCACCAACAGTGCATGAGTGTTCCTTTCTCTCCACATCCTCACCAACACCTCTTGTTTCCTGTGTTGGTAATTTTAGCCATTCTGACAGGTGTGAGGTGATAATCTCATTGTAGTTTTGACTTGTATTTCCCTGTTGACAAAGAATGATGAACATCTTTTCATGTGTCTGTTGGCATATGTATGTATTTTTTTGAGAAATGTCTGTTCCTGTCTTCTGCCCATTTTTAAATTGGACCATTTACTTTTTGGGTATTGAGTTTTAGAAATTCTTACATATTTTGGATACTAACCATTTATCAGATATGTCATTAGCAAATATCTTCTCCCATTCAGTAGGTTGCCTTTTAGTTTGATTGATTGTTTCCTTTGCTGCGCAGAAGCTTTTTATTTTGATGTAGTTCCAATAGTTTATAAAAGATGTACTTTAGAAAGAAAAAATCAACAATGGAAAAGATATACAATATAAAAAACATGGTGAACACAGAAATTGATAAAATATATTTATATTTATTTAATAGTTAATGATGACAAAAATTTCTAAGTGTGTGTGTGATTTAAAAATGACAATTAAAATGAAAACTAGTCAATAGTAGCAATACAGGGTTGGCTATTCAGTGGGCAGGAAGAGGGGAAGGGAACATCAAAACCATATTCAGAGTTAGAAAGGATAATTTGTAGATTTTATAAGAAAAAAATATAGTTGTATCAATTGACTTTTGCTACAATAAGAAAACACTATAAAACTTAAAAGAAACATCATTGTATTTAGTTCCTGATTATTTGGGTTAGCTTGACAATTTTTAAAATCTGCACCAGCTCACTGAATGTAATGGTACATCTGTGATCAGCAGGTAGCTGGCTAGATTATCTAGGATAGTTTCACTCCTATTTCTGAAAGTTGATTGTCTCCTGGATGCCTTAGTTCTCTTTCAAATTGCCTTTCATCTGCTGTATTGTCTTCTGGAGCTGTTCACACAGTAGTCTAGGTTTTCAAATGCAGCCAGAAAGCAAGCCTCACTGTGCAAACACTTTTCAAGCTTCTGCTTGTGATGAATTTGCTAATGTCCTGTTAACCAAAGGGAGTCACCTGGCCAAGCCCAGATTCAAGGGGTGGAGAAATAGACTCCACCCCTCTGTAAGAGAAAAAGATCTGTGGCTGCTTTTCGAATCTGCTACAGACTGCTTCTTGGCCACAAATTATTCACATTTCTCCCACATGCAAAATTTGCTAATCTTAATTCCAGGTTTTCTTCCTCATCGTACTTATATCATCAGCCTGGAAGCCTTTGACCTCAAGATTTTATCACATCAGGATGTGAATGAGGCTCCTCACCTGTAGTTCTTAGGGTAAGGGTCCTCTTTTTTTTTTTTTTTTTTTAAGATTTTATTTATTTATTTGACAGGCAGAGATCACAAGTAGGCAGAGAAGCAGGCAGAGAGAGAGGAGGAAGCAGGCTCTCTGCTGAGCAGAGAGCCCGATATGGGGCTCGATCCCAGGACCCTGAGATCATCACCTGAGCCGAAGACAGAGGCTTTCACGACTGAGCCACCCAGGCACCCCAGGGTAAGGCTCCTCTTGATCCAGAGATCTGTGAATTTAAAATGATAAGTCACCTGCTTGCTCCCTACACATGCAACATGGCCTGGTGAGACAGAGACTGGTTAACTGAATAGATAATTCCCTTCAAAAAATGGAGTAACAGGAGATACCTAGCAATCACTGATCTAGAATTCCCCTGGGGCTAACTATTGCTTAGGGCTCCGTTCTGCTTCCTGGGAGAATCCTCCCAGGCCACTGTTCTCCAAAACTCTTTTTTTTTAAAAAAATAATTTTATTTTATTTATTATTTTTTAAGATTCTATTTATTTATTTGACAGAGAGAGAGAGAGAGAGAAAGAGAGAGCACGAGCACAGGTAGGCAGAGGGAGAGGGAGTAGCAAGCTCTCCACTGAGCCGGGAACCTGATGTGGGATTTGATCCCAGGACCCTGGGATCATGACCTGATCCGAAGGCAGTTGCTTAACCAAGTGAGCCACCTAGGTGCCCCTGTTTTCCCAAACTCTTGACTCCATTCTCCCTCCCCTTTGTTTCTCCACCACTCCAGAAGTCTTTCCTTAATTTCCGTAAGAAATGGCCTTGTTAACCATTCAGTTCAGTAGCTTTCTCACTTGACTTCTTGCCCATGGATAGTTGAGAGCCCAAGATCTCTTTGAAGTTCAGTCAACCCGAGTCCCTCTAGTCCAAGCTGATGGTACTTTCGCTGGTATAGTTTTCTTTAAAACATTTGGGCTTTCTATATAACAGATTGTAGTCCGCCTCATTCAACAAAAGCCACACCCACAGTTGTTTTTCTCTCTCGATTTATTTACTGCAATTTGACGTTAGGCTTTTGTCATGCTCTTTAGATTCCTTTTTTGCTAAGAAAGTATACTAGGCATTTCCTTAAATCTGTCAGAGGTCTTAACAAATGACCATGTCCTCGATTTGCTCTTTGTCCTAAGGTCTCCTGTTACTTTGAGAACCTTTTACTTGAAGGCTATTTAAATATGAGGAGACTGGAGACAGGAGAGAATTTTATTTTCTAACACAGCAGGTCTTGGGCCTTCTATATCCATCTAAATTCTGGCTGCAAACTGAACATTTCCTTCTTTAGTTCATCTCTGTCTTGTTATAATTTATCATACGCCATTAAGAATACCTAACACTTTCCAAATTCTATCTGGAGATATAGTTAGCTGTAACTGAAAATCCAGTGGGTTCATTTTTGCCCCCTCTCAAGTTACTGTAGGCTTCAGTTTTACCAATTGTTCTGTCCCTATGTAACATGAGTCATCATTTCCAACCCTGCTGTCTTCTTTCCATTTTTTTTCAGCCTTTGCACATGATTTCCTTACCGCTTTTCTAGCTACTGTCCTAGACACATCTTTTAGCTTTTGTTATGGTAGCTCCCCACTCTTCACTTCTGTATTAGTTAGCTTTTGCTGCATAACAAACCACTCCAAAACTTAGAGACTTAAACCATGGCCATTTTTATTTATATCACTATTCTCTAGGTTGGCTAGGTGGTCTTTCTGGTCTGGGTCAGCACAGTTGAGCTCTTAGTTTAGTCAATAAAGCTATTCTTTAATGAAAATTTATGACATTAAATGAATTTATTCAAAATTTTAAATATGAAAAATAAGTACTGTATCATTTAAAGTTGTATTGGGCTGTGTATCAAAGAGAACAAGAAGTAACAAGAAGTTTGGTATTGGACAGTCCAAGGAAGATGTGGGGGTTCCATGATGCCTTCAGGGCCTCCAGATCTAACTTCCCATTCATCTCAACTTAGCTTTTATACTCATGCTGCAGCCTCATAGTTGAAAGATGGCTGCTTTACTTCCAGCTTTGTATCCACATTCCAAGAATGATGGGAAAAAGGACAGGTTGTAAAAGAGGCATGCATCAGCTGGGTGTGCTGTCTTTAATTAAACAGCTTTCCTGGAAGCCCTACCCTGTCACTTGCACTTATATATCAGTGGTGAGAACTGTGACATACACCAGTTCCTAGGTGCAGGGGAGTTTGGGAAGCATACTTTGCCTGTTTTATAGATTGGCATGTTGCCTTCCTAAACTAAATAGGAGTTATGTTAGTAAGGACAAATGGAGAATAGATATTGTGTAGGCAACTATTATTGTCTATACATGTCCATCTCAAGAAGATAGGCAAGGAACAAAATAAACCTTTAGGAAAAGAGAAGGAAGGAAACAAGGAGGACAAACGAAATGAAATAGAAAATAATTTGGGGGATCAAAAAAGTTATAAAATAGATAAATCCCTAGTAAGATCCCCCAAATCCACAAATAACATTTTGAATGAAAGAGAAATATAACTACAGATAAGAAATAGATCATAAAAATCAGAAGACAATACTCTGAAGAACTTTATGCCAAAATTTGGATTGGGAAAAGACATAGTTTTCTAGGTAAATATAATTTGCCGTAACTACTTCAAAAGATATGGAAAACTCCAGTAGAGCAAAAACTGTTAAAAGAACATAAACTGAAAATGAAAAAACTTCCTCTCCACAATATATCAGGCTTAGATGGTTTATATCTCTACTTTATTCAACTTACAAAAAGTAGATAATCCTAATATTGACAAACTATTTAAGAGAATAGAAAATTAAGACAAGCTATTTACTTTTACAATGATAATATAACCTAAATACCCAAATCAGACAAGAGGAATACAAGAAAGGAAAATTGTAGATCAATCTCATTTATAAACATAGATGCTTATGAAATATTTGCAAATCTATTTCAAATATTTACATTCTGACTAAGAGTTTATGCAAGAAGTTAAGGTGATCTAACATGGGAAGATATATTAATGTAATAAAACATTAATAGGTCAATAATACATATAATTTATAAAATACAGTAATAGCAGTTGTTAGAATTTAGTGCTTGTTCATGATAAAAAGAGACTTTTCAGGAAACTAAGAATAGAAGTGCATTTCCTTAATCTGATAAAAAGCAACTATCAAAATATTATAGCAAAAACTATCCTTAACAATAAGACTATGGCTCCCTTTCAGTAAAGTCATGAAAAAGATAAAGATGCCCTTTCTCACCATTTATAGTCAGCATTGTACAGGAAGTTCTAGCCAATGCAGTAAGATAAGAAAAATTATGTGACTATTAGAAAGGCAAAATATTCTTTTTGTATACAATATGACTTTCCTGCTGGTTCTTTTTTTTTTTAAGTTTTTACTTATTTATTTGACAGAGAGACAGAAAGTGAGAGAGGGAACACAAGCCAGGGAAGAGGGAGAGGGAGAAACAGGCTTCCTGCTGAGTAGGGAGCCTGATGCAGGGCTTGATTCCAGGACCCTGAGATCATGATCTGAGCCAAAGGCAGATGCTTAAGGACTGAGCCACCCAGATGCCTCTTCTCCTGCTTTTTGTTTTTTAAGATTTTACTTATTTATTTGACAGAGAGATCACAAGTAGGCAGAGAAGCAGGTAGAGAGAGAAGGGGAAGCAAGCTCCCTGCTGAGTGGAGAGCTCGAAGCGGGGCTCAATCCCAGGACCCTGAGACAATCACCGAGCTGAAGGCAGAGGCCTAACCCACTGAGCCACCCAGGCGCCCCTTTCCTGGGGTTTTTAAGTATAAAGTATGTAATAAGAGCTTGTCAGTTTCCGTAGACACAAAATCAACATAACAAAAATGTATCCATCAGTAATAACCAGTTAGAAAAATCAGTAAATGAGCTCATTTTCAATAGTAATGAAAGCCTCAAGATACCTAGAAGTACTCCTAACTAAAAAATGTATGAGTTTTTTTGGTAGAAAATTGTAATTACTGAGAGGAAACAAAAGAACCTTAATTGAAGAAGATGGCTGTGTACATAAACTGGAAGACTTGTTAAAGATGCAAATACTCCCCAGATTAATTTGTAACATGTAACATGAATGCATTTCCAAGTATGGATGAGGATATGGAGCTATGGAGCTATATGGAGCTAACTTATTCGCTCATGAAAGGGGTGTAAATCAGTACACCAGCTTTAGGAAACAATTTGGTTACACCTTTTGACCCAGAAATTCCAAACCTAGATGGAGAATCTTTCTTGTGTGCATCAGGAGACATGCATTAAAATGTTTATTACAACAGAAAAATAGGAAATAGACTGCCTGTCCATCAAAAGGAGAATGATAATAGCGGTGTACTCATAGAATGAAATACCATACATATTATGCATGGGAGTAAAAGGAACTATGGCTGTATTTCTTAACAGATTAATCCCCAAAACAATGTTGAATGAAAGAAGCAAGTTATGGAAGGATATGAATAGTATTTATGTAAGTTTTAAAGCCTGGAAAACAATAATATATGGTATTTATGCTTATATTGTCTTTTTATGAATCTATAGAAACATGCCTAAGAATGATCACTGGGGAGATTATGATGATGGTTATCTCTGGGGAGAAAGGAAAGCCCATGAAATGGGAAGAGAGGGTTTGCAAAGAGCTGTAAGTGTATCTAATGATCTTTTTACTAAAGATCTGTTTGTTTCTATGTTAGAAATCTTTCACCATTAAACGATGTTTTATCCTAAATGAAATGAGGTATCCTGGATTGGATCCTGGGACAGAAGAAGGGCATTATTGGAAAAACTGGTGATATCCAAATGAAGTCTGGAGTTTAGTAAATAGCATGTGCCAGTGTTGGTTTTGTAGTTTTGACAGATGTACCATGGTAATGTAAGCTGTTAACATTAGGGATAATTAGTTAAAGGAATTCTGTATCATCTTAGCAACTTTTCTAAAAAATCTAGTTGTTTCCAAATAGGTTTTTAAAAGCTCGCTTTCTCAAATATGTAAATAAAAATCTTTAAAAAAACATAGTCTTAGAAGTCAAGACTAGTCTCTTTGTGAAGTTGGCTTTTTCCCCATTCGTTGGGTTGTTTGGTAGTCACCCAAGGTTCAAAGATCTTACAACCAGAAGGGACCCTAAAAGAGCACCCTATCCAGCCTCTTTCTGAGTGGAGGTAAGGCAGGGGAGTTATTTCAAAAGGAAAACCTGGAGGCCAGCAAGGCTGAGGAAATCAGTGAGCAGAGCTGACTGAAACCCAGAAGATTTTCCTTCCAGAATGATCTTTGTTTTCAACCTCATTGCCTCTCATAATAAAGACAAAGGAGGTTGAACAGTCTCCTTATTTGTTTTGAAAACCAGAGGGAGATTGTTATTTATCACCCAGAAATGGTTTAGGTGACTGAAAACACCAAACCCAGAGAGGTCAAGTTCAGGTTGGTACATATTTTCATCACTTTGCTATGCTTGTCCCTGACAGCAGAGCGGGCTGGGGTGGTGAGGAAACTAAGAGTTATAGAATGCCTCTGTGTACCTCCATACTTTTTTTTTTAAAGATTTTATTTATTTATTTGACAGCAAGAGAGAGTGAGAGAGAGAGAGTGTGCACAAGTTGGGGTAGTGGGAGAGGGAGAAGTGGGCTCCCCGCTGAGCAGGGAGTCTGATGTGGGGCTTGACCTGGAATCGGCTGGAATCATGATCCAAACCAAAGGCAGATGCTTAACTGACTGAGCCACCCAGGCACCCGTGTCCCTCCATCCTTATCACAACCCTCTGGATAGATGTACTTGCCCCCATTTTATAGATGAGGTAAGGCTTAGAAAGGGTATAGGCTTAGAACAGTTAAATGACTCTCCCAAGGTCACCAAACTAATAAGAGGTAGGCCTATTGTGATACTATGTTGTAATAAATTTGTCCGTGGTTCCTGGAAGTAACTTGTAAAAACTTTGTAATTTCTTAAGTGAAAGAGCTATAAGGGCATCTTTTGTTCTCAGCTCCTGAAATAACTCTAGGCCGTAAAGATGAAATGGGTGTTGTTCTTGTTATTCACAGCCCTTTTAATCACACCTGAGACTGTTAATGAAGTGATTTTTGGAAAGCCCCTAGAAAACCAGAGGAAGGGGGCTAGTTGCCAAAGGAACCAGCCAGGTGGTTAAGGGTTTAGAACTTGCAGTTCAACCTCCTGACCTCTGGGAACAAGAAGGACTGGAGATAGACTTAAATCACCAATAGCCTATGATGTAAATCACCAATCACCAATCATACCTATGTAATGAAAACCCATAAGAGTTTTTATGAAAATTCATAAAAACCCTAAAGGATGGGGTTTGGGGAGCTTCCAGGATGGTGAACATCCACGTGCCAGGAGGGTTATGCATCCCAAACTTCATGGTTACAGAAGCTTCTGGGCTTGGAACTCTTCCAGACCTCACCCTACTTATCTCTTCATCTGGCTATTCATTCCTGTCTTTTAGTATCCCTTGTAATAAACCATCAATCCAGTAAGTAAACTGTTTTCTTGAGTTCTATGAGCTTTCCTAGCAGATGATCAAACCCAAGGAGGGAGTTGTGGGGACTTCTGATTTATAGCCAGTCAATCAGAAGTATGGGTAACAATAACCTGAACTTGCACTTGGCATCTGAAATGGTGGTAGTCTGTGTGACCTGATGCTATCTCCAGGTAGATAGTGTCAGAATTGAGTTAAATTGTAGGACACCCAGCTAGTACCTGAGAATTGCTTGGTGAGGGAAAAACTACACACATTTGGTGACCAGCATTGAAATAGTGTTGTCATACAGTAGAGAAAAACAAAGGAGAATTCTCTCTTTTTACACTTCCAGGAAGCCACGAATGGCTCCAAGAACTCATAATTAAGGAAGACCCCTCTGAAGGCAGGATAAATTCCCTGGAGCTGACTGCCACTCCTGGAACAGCTGGGGCTAGGAATCATGTAGAACATGAGCCAAGGCATTACAGCAGCCCGGAACAGGCTGAGAAGAGCTTGGGGGTGGTTGGTGAGAAAAGGAGGTAAGCATCAGGCCTGCTGGGGCTGCAAGCCACTGTGAACTCTTCCCTCTGGAAAAGAAGAAGTCACAAGGGTCGGCTCACTCCTCCCACCCCTAATTCCTCCATCCCATCCCAGCTGCGGCATCCATGTCTGCTGACCTGCCGGGGGAGGCCTCTCTAAAAACCAAGGGCCTCACTTTGTCTCTGTTTGGTTGCTGTAAAGAGGCTTGGGTGACTGAAGAGGACTCCTCAGGGCTTGATTGAGATGATGTGAGTGAAAGTAAACTATAAATCACTACATAAATGTGGTTGTAGGCTGAACAGAGTGTAAACCTGGGAGGTTTGTGGGGGCAAGGGAGGAAAAGTGCCTTTTGAGAGAGGTCTCCCAGAAGAATATGAGATTAGTTGAGGTTCAGTGAATTCCTTTGTTGCTAACTCAAGAAGCATATTTGAAGGGATAAGCTCCCTCACTTAGAGCAGAGCATCCGAGACTTGTCACCATAGTGACAGTGCTCAAACAGAGGTTTAAATCCCAGAAAACATCAGGTCATAAGGATTCCTTTGGAGCCATGATTCTCCAGGAGAGGACTCAGCTATTGTGTAGTATGGAGGCAAGGGGCAGGGAGTTTGAATAGCTTCCCTTCCTTCCTGTTTCTTGCTGCGGGGCCTTTGTTTTGGTCATTCTCTCTGGATTGATGTGGCCTTTGGAAAGGGGTGCATCCCTGCAGATGGAACTGGTCTTCATTAAAACCTATGTCAGAAGCTGGAGGCACTAACAATGAACTATGCAAAAGAGAAATTAAAATCCCATTTATAATAGCATCAAAAAAGAGTAAAATACTTAGGAATACATTTAACCAAAGAGGTAAGACTTGTACAATTCTAAGATATTGATGAAAGAAATGGAAGAGGACACAAATAAATGGAAAGATAGCCCGTGTTCATGGATTGGAAGAGTTACTGTTGTTAAAATGTCAGTACTACCCAAAGCAATCTATAGATTCAGTGCAATCCCTGTCAAAATTCCAATGGCATTTTTTTCACAGAAATAGAAAAAAGAAAACAATTCTAAAATTTGTATGAAACCACAAAAGACCTCAATTAGCCAAAGCAATCTTGAGAAAGAAAACCAGAGCTTGGAAGCATCCCATTTCCTGATCTCAAACTGTGTTACAAAGGTATAGCCATCATAACAGTGTTGTTCTGACATAAAAACAGACACATAGACCAATAGAATAGAGGGTCCAGAAATATCCCACGCATATATGGACAACTAGTCTTTGACAAGGTGTCCAGGAATACACAGTGAGGAGAAGAGAGTCTTTTCAATAAATGGTGTTGGGAAAACTGGATATCCACATGCAAAAGAATGAAATTGGACCTTATCTTACACCATACACAAAAACCAAATCAAAATGGATTAAACACTTAAACTTAAGACCTGAAATGATTAAATTCCTAAAAGAAAACAAGAAAAAATCTCCTTGACTCTGGTTTTGGCAATGATTTTTGGATATGACACCCAAAACTCAGGAAAAAAAAGTAAAAACAAACAAGTGGAACTACATCAAACTAAAAAATTTTGTGCTGTAAAGGAAGCCATCAACAAAATGTAAAGGCATCCTACAGAATGGGAGAAGATATTTGCAAACCATATATCTAATTCAGGATTAATAATCCAAAATGTATTAAGGAACTCATACAACTCAATAGCAAAACCCCTCTAAATAATCCAATTAAAAAATGAGCAAAGAACCTGAGCAGGTATTCTTCCCAAGAAGACATCCAAATGGCCAACATGTATATGAAGTGGTGTTCAGCATCACTTTAATCATCAGAGAAGTGCGAATCAAAATGGCAGTAAGATAACGCCTCATATCTGTCAGGATAGCGATTATTAAAAAAGACAAGTAACAGATGCTGGTGAGAACATGGAGGAAAAGGGACCCGTATGCACTGTTGGGAGGAATGTAATTTGGTACAGCCGTTATGGAAAACAGTATGGCAGTGCCTCAAAAAGTTAAACATAGAACCAACAAGGGATCCAGCAATCCCACTTCTGGATATAGATCCAAAGAAAATGGAGTCAGTATCTGGAAGGGATACCCGCATTTCTCTGTTTATTACAACAGCATTCAAAGCAGCTAAGATATGGGAACAATCGACGTGTTGGCTGATGGATGGATGGTTAGAGCAAGTGGGACGCACACACACATACATACACCCATGAATATTACTCCTCCATTAAAAATAAGGAAATCCTGCCATTTGACAACATGGGTGAAACTGGAGGTTATTATTCTAGGTGAAATAAGCCAGACAGAAAAAGACACGTGCTATATGATCTCACTTATATGTGGAATCTTAAAAAATGAAACTTGTAGAGCCAGAGAGTAGAATGGTGGGTGCCAGTGGCTAGAGGTAGGGCCTAGGTAGGAAATTGGTCAAAGGGTACAAACTTTCAGTTTTGAGAGGAATAAGTTTTGGAGACCTAAAATACCACCTAATAGATACCATATTGTATACTTGAAATTTGTTAAGAGGTTACATCTGAAGTGTTCTCACCACACATGCACACATACACACATACACGTTAAGTAATAGATGTGTTAGTTGATTATGCCAGTCCTTTCACAATGTATACATATAGCAAACCATCACATTATACACTCTAAGAAGGAGGAGGAGGAAGTGAAGTTGGAGGAAGGAAGGAGGAGAAGAAAAGAAGCAGCAGTAGCTAGAGGTGTCTCTTTTTCAGGCCCTTTTCCTTCTTGGGAGTACTGTGAACTTACCATTCTGGAATGGAACAGAGTTCTCTGTAGAGCAAGTCTCCTTGCCCTTTGCCTCTTAGAACATGGATCTATTTGCAGTAAGCCATACATACTCTCCTTTTTGTCCTGCTAGCTCAGAAAGTCCAGCTGTCCTACCTCACAGGGGAAGGATAACAGAGCCTTACAACCAGGCTAACCTGTAGGCTATGGTCATGTGCCACTGGTCAGTGGGCTTGTCTGGCCTCTTTAAGCTACACCCCAATTTGCAAGGATTTATTAAGAGATATGATGTTATTTTTTTCTAATCTGTCTGGTTTCATCTGTCTGGCTGATCGTCCCTTCTAAACTTCATGGCTTCCCCCAATTTAGACATTCATCCGGCCTTCTGCAGCTCTACTTTGATGATCTGGTTCTTAGACTTGGGTCTGCTTTGACCATGGAACACTGAGACTTAAGTTATTAGCAATGCCAATATCGGGGTGGTGAAGGGTATCCAGATTCTGCCACTCATCCTGGTCCCAGCTCTCTCCCCGATGAGCCATGTTCCACTCCCACTGCAGTAGCCCGAGACCATACAGTAAGCCCCCCAAGCTCTTTGTCTTCAATTGTCAGAGTCTGTACATCCTACCCTAACAGGACCAGCATAGTGTCTGGCCCGACGGCACTGTGGAGCCAGCCAAATCTATACTAGACATGGTCCTACCTCAGGGCACCTGTGGTCTGGTGACTGAGTGACTCTAGACTGTAAGCTCCTCAAAGTGGGTGGGGGATATTTGGCTGTTTTGCTTTTGTCCATGTGAAGGATATTTAAGTGTTTAATAAAGATGTGTCATATAACTGAATGAGTAGATAAAACTTCCACATACAATGTCAAAAGAGAGAAGTAAAACAATGAATAGGGGAGTTTCAGAGGGATGAGATATTGATAGTGAAAGTGGACAGACAAGTTGATCTTTTCTGTAAATATTGACTTTGTGATCCTTAGTGAGACATGTCTTATGGTCTCTTGCAGGTTAATTTATGAAAATATTTCCCATATGTTTGCAGAGAATAGGCAGACCTCCAAGCTATTTCAGGTTTGGTTCCAGACCACTGCAATAAAGCAAGTCAAATGAATTTTTTGTTTTCCCAGTGCATATAAACATTGTGTTGACACTATATTGTAGCCCATTAAGTGTGCAATAGCATTATGTCTAAAAAAAGCAACATATATACCTTAACTAAAAAACACTCTTGCTAAAAAATGCTAACCATCATCTGAGCTTTCAGTGAGTGGTAATTCTTTTGCTAGTAGAGGATCTTGCCCCAGAGATGGGTGCTAAGCAGTCAGAGTGGTGGTTGCTGAAGATTGGGGTGGCTGTGGCCATTTCTTAAAATAAGACAACAGTGAAGTTTGCTGCTTTGACGGACTCTTCCTCTCACAAATGGTTTCCCTGTGGCACGTGATGCTGTTTGACAGCATTTTACCCACTATGGAACTTTCGGAATTGGGGCCAGTCTCCTCAAACCCTGCTGCTGCTTTTCAACTAAATACTCTTTTTTTAAAAAATTTTTATTTATTTATTTGACAGATCAAAAGTAGGCAGAGAGGCGGCAGAGAGAGAGGAAGGGAAGCAGGCTCCCTGCTGAACAGAGAGCCCAATGTGGGGCTCGATCCCAGGACCCTGGGATCATGACCTGAGCCGAAACAGAGGCTTTAACCCACTGAGCCACTCAGGCACCCCTTCAACTAAGTATTCTAATTCCTTTGTTGTCATTTCAACAAGAGTAGATTTCATCTCAAGAAACCACTTCTTTGCTCAACCATAAGAAGCAATTCCTCATCCGTTAAAGTCTTATCACGAGATCACAGCCATTCAGCCTCATCTTCAGGCTCCACTTGTAATTCTAGTTCTCTTGCTGTTTCCCCCACATCTGCACTTACTTCCTCCACTGAAGTCTTGAACCCCTCAAAGTCATCCATGAGGCTGGAGTCAGTCTCCTGTTAATGTTGCTATTCTGACTTCTTCTTATGACTCACAAGTGTTCTTAATGGCACTTAGAATGGTGAAGGCTTTCCGGAAAGTTTTTAATTTACTTTGTCCAGATCCATCAGAGGAATCATTGTCTATGGCAGCAATAGCCTTATGAAATGTATTTCTTAAATAATAAGACTTGAAAGTTGAAATTACTTCTTTTTTAAAAAAATCTGAAGATTGTCAACCAGTCTTTTATTTTTAAGTTTTTAAATATTTTCCATATGCTATTTACTCACACCATGATAGCTCATAATAGGGCTTGATCTAAAGTTTGGGGGTGGATTTTTTTTTCCCATCATGGTAAGTGTACTCTTTAATTCCCATCACCTATTTCACCCATCCTCCCCTCACCTCCCTCTGGTAACCATCAGTTTGTTCTCTATAGTTAAGAGTCTGTTTCTTGGTTTGTCTCTCTTTTTTTTTGTCTTTGCTCCTTTGTTTTGTTTCTTATTTCCACATATGAGTGAGATCATATGGTATTTATATTTCTCTGACTGATTTATTTCACTTAGCATTGTACTCTCTAGCTCTATTTATATCGTTGCAAATGGCAAGATTTTAATAATTTTTTGACTGAATTATATTCCATTGTGTGAAATATATATATATATACACACACACACCACATCTTCTTTACCCACTTATCAATGGACACTTGGGTTGCATCCATTGTTTGTCTATTATGAATAATGCTACAATAAACATAGGGGTACATTTATTCATTTGGTTTGGTGTTTTTGTATTTTTTTGGCAAATACCTGGTAGTGTCATTACTGGATTGTAGGGTAATTCTATTTTTAATTTTTTGAGGAAACTCCATACTGTTTTCCACAGCGGCTACATCAGTTTGCATTCTTACTGACAGTGCAAAAATTTTCCTTGTTCTCTACATCTTTGCCAACGTCTGTTTCTTATATTTTTTATTTTATCCATTCTGACAGGTGTGAGGTGATACCTCATTCTAGTTTTGATTTACCTTTCCTTGATGATGAGTGATGATGAGCATCTTTTCATGTGTCTGTTGGCCATCTAGCTGTCTTCTCTGGAGAAATGTCTGTTCATGTCTTCTGCCCATTTTTTAATTGTATTATTTATTTTGGGGGGGCTGAGATTTATAAGTTCTTTATGTATTTTGGATGCTAACCCTTTATTAGATATGTCACTTGCAAATATCTTCTTCCATTCCATAGGTTGCCTTTTAGTTTTGTTATTTGTTTTCTTCAGTGTGGAGAAACTTTTTATTTTGATATAGTTCCAAAAGTTTGTTTTTGCTTTTATGTCCCTGTCTCAGGAGACATATCTAGAAAAATGTTGTTATAGCTGATGTCAGAAAAATTACTGCCTGTGCTCTCTTCAAGGATTTTTATGGTTTCAGTCTCACATTTAGGTCTTTAATCCACTTTGAGTTTATTTTTGTGTATGGTGAAAAAAAGATATCTGGTTTCACTCTTTTGCATGTAGCTGTCCAGTTGTCCTAACACCATTTGTTGAACTATCTTTTTCCCATTGTGTATTCATTCTTCCTTTGTCAAATATTAATTGACCATATAATTATGAGTTTATTTCTGGGTTTTCTATTCTATTCCATTGATCTCTGTGTATTTTTATGCCAGTACCATACTGTTTTAATTATAGTCACTTCTTAATATAACTTTAAGTCTGGAATTGTGACTAATTAAATTCCACATATGAGTCACAATTCCAGACTTAAAGTTGTATTAAAAAGTGACTGTTAAATGGTTTTC
Organism: Mellivora capensis; assembly: GCA_004024625.1. Classification (NCBI taxonomy): domain Eukaryota; kingdom Metazoa; phylum Chordata; class Mammalia; order Carnivora; family Mustelidae; genus Mellivora; species Mellivora capensis. The sequence goes on from PISX010004574.1 coordinate 33,114, forward strand.
CTGCATCTTTTGAAGTAATCATATGGTTTTTATTCTTTTTCTTATTGATGGGATATATGACATTGATTGATTTGTGAATATTGAGCCACCCTTGCATCCCAGGAATAAATCCCTCCTGATTGTGGGGTGTGATTTTTTTTTTAAGTGTATTGTTGAATTGCTAGTATTTTGTTGAGGATTTTAGCACGTATGTTCATGAGAGATATTGGCGTATACCTCTCTTTTTTTGTGGTGTCTTTATTTGATTTTGGTATCAGGGTGATACTGACTTCACAGAATGAATTTGAAAGCTTTCCTTTCTCTTTTGTTTTTTGGAATAGTTTGAGAAGAATACTTCCTCTTTAATTCCTCTTTAAATGTTTGGTAGAATTTGCCCCATCTGGTCCTGGACTTTGTTGGGAGTTTTTTAACTGCTGATTCAATTTCATTGCCTGTAATTGGTCTATTCAAATTTTCTATTTCTTCCTGCTTTAGTTTTGGTAGGATATATGTTTCTAGAAATTTATCCATTTCTTCTAAGTTGTGCAGTTTGTTGGCATATAGGTTTTATAACATTCTGTTATAATTGTATTTCTGTGGAATTTGTTGTTTGAAAATAACTTCTCGCACCATGGACTACCGAATGGATGTTGTGTTAGCAGCCATGAAAACAACATTAACCTCATTGTACCTCTTCCATCAGATCTTTTTTTCTGAGCAGTAGGTCTCAACAGTGGGCTTAAAATATTCAATAAACCATGTAGTAAACAGATGTGCTGTCATCCAGACTTTGTTGTTCCATTTTTTGAGCACAAGCAGAGTAGATTTAGCATAACCTTTGAAGGCCCTAGAATTTTCAGAATGGTAAATGAACATTGGCTTCAACTTCAAGTCACTCACTGCATTAGTCCCTAACAACAGAGCATATTCTTTGAGGTTTTGAAGCTGGCATTGACTTTTCCTTTCTAGCTATGACAGTCAAAGATGGCATCTTCTTCCACTAGAAGGTTGTTTTGTTTATATTGAAAATCTATTGTTTAGTGTGGCCACTGTCATGGATTATGTGAGCTAGATCTTCTGAAGAACTCCCTGCAGTTTCTCCATCAGCGCCTGCTGCATCCCCTTGCACTTTCATGTTACGGAGACGGCTTCCTTCCTTAACCCTCATGAACCCACCTCTGCTAGCTTCCAACATTTCTTCTGCAGCTTCCTCACCTCTCTCAGCCTTCCTAGAATTGAAGAGAGTTAGGGCTCTGTTCTGGATTAGGCTTTGGCTTAAGGAAATACTATGGTTGTTTTGATTTTTCCATACCACTCATACTTTCTTCTCATTGGCAATAAAGTTGTTTTACTTTCTTATCATTTGAGTATTCACTGGAATAACACTTTAAATTTCCTTCAAGAAGTTTTCCTTTACATTTATAATTTGGCTAACTGCTTGATATGAGAGGCCTAGCTTTTGGCCTGTCTCAGCTTTTGACATGCCTTCCTCATGAAACTTAATCATTTCTACCTTTTGATTTAAAGTGAGAGACATTGTGACTGTTCCTTTCACTTGGACATTTAGAGGCCATAGTAGGATTATCAGCTGACCTCATTTCAATATTGTGACTCAGGGAATAGGGAGACCTGAGAGAAGGAAAGAAGCAAGTGAATCGCTTGGTCAATGGAGCAGTCACAATATGCACAACATTTATCAATTAAGTTTGCTATCTTACATGGATGTGGTTTGTGGCACCTTTTAAACAATTACAATAGTGACATCAAAGATCACTGACCACAGATCACTGTAACAAATATAGTAAGTTTGAAATATTGTGAGTTACCAAATGTGATAGAGATGTAAGTGAGCAAATGCTGTTGAGAAGACAGTGTCCTCATATTTGCTCAATGCAGAGTGGCTACAAACCTTCAATTTGTAAAAAAGGCAATATGTGTGAAAAGGCAGTAAAATGAGGTATGCTTGCAATGCATATTTTATAACTATTGGGTATAAAGTTCTACATATGTCTGTTAGATCAAGATTGTTGCTCATGGTAACAAACTTGAGATCTTTTATGCAAATAATTGTGGGATTGAATTAAATTTTGTAGAATTCTGATTCTGAGCTGTTGTATTTACTGGACCCTTTTCCTAAGGCCAATGGTAGGAATATCTTCTATATTTTTACCTCATTCTTCTTATCATTTTATAGTGATTCTCTTGTCTAATTACATTAAAGTCAATTTTGTCTGACATTAATTTTACTATTCCAGCTCTCTTATGGTTAGTTTTTGCCTGACGTATTTTCTTATTTTTTCCATTCATTTCTTTCAACTTCTTTGTGTGTTAGATTCATCTTGTAAAAGCATATAACTGTTACATCAGTGAGTGTATGTATCTTTTAACTAGTGAATTTGGTCCAGTTACATTTATTGTTATTTCTGATACAGTTGGAGTTGGAGTGAAATGAGTGCACAGGAAAGGAGAAATTATTGATGGCCATTATGGGACACAATCTGACACCACAGTGTACTGAAGATACCTAATAAATGTCAGCTCTCTTTTCCAACTCCTTCCTCTAATCTCTGCCTAATGGATATTTGGAGCATTATTTTGATTTTTTCTGGGTAGCTCTTTGAGTGCAAATGCTGTGTCTTTCTGATGATACTCTTAGTCCCCCCTAATCCCCAGCATTTTGACCATGCATGTGGTGCATTTAAGAACTGGGGGATTGCAGAGGGTTAAAGAGAGAGTGGGTGGAAAGGAAATTGTGGCAGGAGGTGTTGATGACTCACTGAAAACATTTAAATGGAAAGGAAGTCTAGAAATAGGGTGGTAGCTGGAAAGAGCAGTAGGTCTAATTGTGGGTCTTCTTCAAGGAAGGATGTCTGGAGGCAGAGAGAAGGGAACTGACAGAATGTCAATGGTTGAAGATATTCATGGGCTCAAGACTAATCTATCACTTAGCCTTTTTAGAGCAAGTACCAGGGAGAGAGAAATGTATGAAAAGAAATGTTTTTATGTGGTGTACTATAGAAATATATATTTCTACTAAATTACTAGTGTATAAGCAGAATGATTTTTAAAATGTAGTTTAATCTCATACTACTTTACCTGACTCTTAACGAACAGTAGTTAAGACAACTGGATTTTTTTCTCCTACTCTGTCTTAGCACTAGAAAGAAGTTTCAGTGTCATTGAATCCATTTTACCATCTAAGGTAGACTTTACAGCATTCCTGACAGAAAGCTGTCTAGGACATTTAGAACACTTGTGGTTTTAGAATCTCACCACCTCAAATGGGAAGCATCTGCCATTGCCCAGAGGTCTGATGATAATGAAGCTCTTCCTTTATTCAGTAGGTATTTGCCTAAATGTAGCCAGCTCTCTCTGGAAAAACTATAAGCTAAATGTGATTCCATTACACATTAAAGACTCTACATATATCTGTCCCTTCACACTCATCTTCTTTTTTTTTTTTTTTTAAGATTTTATTTATTTATTTGACAGGGAGATCACAAGTAGGCAGAGAGGCAGGCAAAGGGAGAGGGGGAAGCAGGCTCCCCACTGAGCAGAGAGCCCGATGTGGGGCTGGATCCCAGGACCCTGAGATCATGACCTGAGCTGAAGGCAGGGGCTTAAACCACTGAGCCACCCAGGTCCCCCCCCCCTTTTTTTATTCATTTTTTTTAACTTTTTTAAAAAACTTTATTCATTTGACAGAGATCACAAGTAGGCAGAGAGGCAGGCAGAGAGAGGGAGGGGGAAGCAGGCTCCCTGCTGAGCAGAGAGCCCCGATGCGGAGCTGGATCCCAGGACCCTGGGATCATGACCTGAGCCGAAGGCAGAGGCTTAACCCACTGAGCCACCCAGGCGCCCTTCACACTCACCTTCTAACAGTACCTGAGACCTTTCTCATGAGAGCTCTTCTGGATCCCTCAAGTAGCTTGTATGTTTTTAAGCAGGGCATCCCAGTTTTTTACATTCGTAGTAAAACATATGCTCAGGGCACCTGGGTGGCTCTGCTTAAGATTCTCTTTCTTCCTCTCTCTCTGCCCCTCCCCCCACTCATTCTCTTTCTCTCAAAAAAAAAATTGCTTTATGCTGTCAGTTTCCTTCTATACTTTAGCTGCAGCACCCCCCTTCCCAATTTGGGGCATTGTGTTTTCATATTTCAATGTAAAATATTTTCTTTCTTTTTTAAGTGTTGTTTGGGGTGAGGGGCAGGCAGAAGGAGAAGCAGGCTCCCCGCTGAGCAGGGAGCCTAATGTGGGAACCTGATCCCAGGACCCTGAGATCATCTCTTGAGCCAAAAGAAGACACTAACTGACTGAGCCACCCAGGTGGCAGCCACACAGCCAAATGTGAAATATTTTCTAGTATCCTATGACTTCCTTTTTGATCTATGGGCTGTTTCAAAGTGTGTTGTTTGGTCTCCAAGTGTTTAAGGAATTTTTTTTTTTTAGATTTTATTTATTTATTAGAGAGAGAGTACAGGCAGGAGAGAGGCAGAGGGAGAAGCAGACTCCCTGCTGAGCAGGGAGCCAGATGTGGGGCTAGATCCCAGGACTGTGGGATCATGACCGAGCTGAAGGTAGATGCTAGACTGACTGAGCCACACAGGCACCCCTTATTTAAGGAATTTATCAGATGTCTTCCTGTTATTAACTTCTAGTTTAGTTTCATTATGATTGTAGAACATCTCTCTATGATTTCACTTTTTAAAGATTGATACAGGTTTGTTTGGTGGCCCAAAATATGGTCTGTCTTGGTGAATGTTTCATGTGTGCTTGAAAAGAATGTATGTTTTGCCTTTTTGGATGTACTTCAATTTGGTCAAGTTAGTTGATAGTGGTGTTTAGCTCCTCTACATCCTTATTTATTTCTACATACTTGTTTTATTAATTACTGAGAGAGGAGTGTTGAAGTCTCCAGCTACAATTATGGATTTTTACCTAGTTCATCTTTCAGGCCTAAGAGTTTTTGAAAAAGTATTTTGGAGTCCTCTTGTTAGGTGCATACATATTTGGGAATGTTATGTTCAGTGAATTGATTTTTTTCATCGTCATAAAATTTCTCTCTCTATCCCTGATAGTATTCCCTGTTCTGAAACCTACTTTGTCTGATATTAATAGAACCATTTTAGTTTTCTTTTGATCACTACTTGCATTTATGCCTTTTTGAAAACCCTTTTATTTTTAACCAATCTATATATTTATTAATTTTTTTTTAAGTAGGGTCCATGCCCAACATGGAGTCCAGTGCAGGGTTGAAATTACCATCCTGAGACTAAGATCTGAGCTGAGATCAAGAGTCAGACACTTGACTGACTGAGCCATCCCGGCAGCCTCCCTGCCTCCCATTTCTATATTTAAAGTGGACTTTCTTGTAGACAGCATATAACTGGGTTTTGCTTTTATATCCAATCTCACAATCTTTAATTGGTATGTTTAATTTATTTACATTTAATGTCATAATCAATGTGTTTGGACTAAAATCTATGATCTAGATGTTTTGTTTCATCTCCTTTTTTCCTTTTATCTTTTTCTGTCTGCTTCTGTATTAATTGAGAATTTTTGTTATTTCTTTTTATTGCCATTGTTGGCTTACTTATTCCTAACACTTATTTTTTAAAAAATTTAATGTCTCTAGTGTTTACAATATACATCCTTTAATCACAGCTTACCTTCAAATAATATGATACCATTTCATATCTGTTATAAAAACTTTAGAACATTATATTCCAAGTTCATCCCTCCCAACTTTTGTATTGTTGTACATTTTCCTTTTATGTATCCTATAAACCCATGGGATGTTACCACTATTTTTTTAAAAGATTTTATTTATTTATTTGACAGAGAGAGATCACAAGTAGGCAGAGAGGCAGGCAGAGAGGGGGTGGGGGAGGCAGGCTCCCTGCTGAGCAGAGAGCCTGATGTGGGGCTCGATCCCAGGACCCTGAGACCATGAACTGAGCCAAAGGCAGAGGCTTAACCCACTGAGCCACCCAGGTGCCCCTGTTACCACTACTTTTAAACAATTATCTTTTTTGAGGAATTCAGAAACATTTTAAATGTCTTTTATTTTTACCCTTATTTTATTTTTTTAAAATAAAATTTTATTTTGCTTATGCTTACTAAAAGTCAAATAAGTTCATGATATTTGTGTTCCAAAATTTGCTAGAAAAAAAAAGGAGAATAATGGTTGACTTTGTCTAATACCTCATGAAGTTTTGGGGGGTAGCCTAAGCATAATGGTTAAGAACAAATAAATTGATGTAAATAAAATAGGATTGTAGGTAAACTTTTTAAAAAGTTTTTATTTAAATTTCAGTTAGTTAACATACAGTGTAATTTTAGTTTCAGGTGTGCAATATAGTGATTCAACACTTCCATACAACCCCAGGGCTTATCACAACAAGTGCACTCCTTAACCCCTACCACCTATTTCACCTATCCCCCCACCTGCCTCCCCTCTGGTAACCATTAGTTTGTTCTCTATAGTTAAGAGTCTGTTTCTTGAAATATCTTTTATATTTACCTTTTTAAAAATCATTTCTAGAGATCTTAGTTTATCTAGATCCTAGTTCTGTTCAGTGTATTCATTCTGCTTTAAGAGCTTCTTTTAATAGTTTTTTTTGTAGTGCAAGTCTGCTAGTAATGAATTCTCTCAAGCTCATTTATTTTTAAACATTGCAATTTCTCCTTCATCTTTGAGAGATAATTTCATGGATGTAACATTCTGGGTTGACCAGTTTTCTTCTTTCAGTACTTTTTTTAAAAAAGAATTTATTTATTTATTTGCCTGAGAGACACAGAGAGAGCATAAGCAGGGGGAGGGGCAGAGGGTGAGGGAGAAGCAGACTCCATGCTGAGAAAGGGAATCTGATATGGGGCTCCATCCCAGGACCCTGGGATCATGACCTGAGCTGAAGGCAGATGCTTAACCAACTGAGCCATCCAGGTGTCCCTCTTTCAGTATCTTTAAGATGCTATTTTATTATTTTCTGGTTGCATCATTTCAGATGAGAAATGTGCTTTAAGACTAGTCTTTCTTACCCTGCATGTAGTGTTTCCCCTCTCCATCTGACTACATTTGAGATTTTCTTTTTGTCTTTGATTTTCAATAATTTGAATATGATATATCTAGGTGTATTTGATTGTTTTTGTTTGTTTTGTATTTATACTGCTTGGAATCTCTGAGCTTATTGGATCTGTGATATGATATATTTTATTAATTTGGGGCAATTATTGACCATTGTCTCTTTCTTCTCTTTCTAGGATACCAATTACACATATGTTAGACCATTTCATAGTATCCTGTGGCTTTTAGATGGTTTGTCTCTCCTCCCCTACCTCAACCCCAACACACACTCTTTTCTTTGTGTACCATTTGGATCATTTCTGTTGACCTATCTTCAGGATCACTGATTTTGTTTCTTCAGTTGTGTTAAGTCTGCCAATGAGCCTACTGAGTTGTTTTTCATCCATAGGAACAGAAAGGAGATTGGTCACTGCCTAGGGCTTAGGGGATTATGGTTTGATGAAAATGTTCTAAAGTGCACTGAGGTGTGGCTGTACAACTCTGTGACCATACTAAGAAGCCATTGAATCATACACTTTATTTAAAATTTTTTTAAAGATCTTATTATTTATTTGATGGAGAGAGAGTGAGAGAACATAAACACGGGGAGCAGCAGAGGGGGAGGGAGAAGTAGGCTCCCCACTGAGCAGGGAGGCCGATGTGGGGTTCGATCCCAGGTCCTTGGGATCATGACCTGAGCCAAAGGCAGACGCTTAACAGCTGAGCCATCCAGGCACCCCAGTATATGGATTTTTAATAAAAATTCACTTAGCATATTTGGAAAAGAATTTGAACATTATGCATCCTTTCGGGTAAGAGAAGAATTAGGTCCCTATTTGTTTGCTAAACAGTTTAAGTTAGATCTAACCCAGATGCCCCTGAATCTTAGACTTTAAGTGGGCGAATTATATGGTATGTGAATTATATCTCAGTAAGGCTGTTCTTAAAAAGAAACCTTCATGTTTAGTTCTAAAGGCTACATTGATTAAAAATCAGAAGGGAATCAGGAGGTACAAGACATCTTACTAATGGTGAAAGAACAAAAAGTAATTCTGAAGAAAATGTTACCATAACTCAAACTGGTAGAAGGATAAAGATTATATTATTTTATTCTATGTTCTAGATCTGATACTAAGTGTTAAGAACTGACTCTATTGAATGTTCTTATCTAGTTCCTATCTTTATCCTTTTATGCATTTTGTTAACTCCTATAGATAAAATGTGATTTATGGTTATTAGTCTTATAGATAAAATGTTCCAAGTCTTCTCATCACTTTGGGTTCTCTCCAGGGTTCAACTTCCCCTCCACTCTGTACTCTAGGATGCCTAATCCACTAGGTATTGCTGTTATCTGGCAGTGTCACTCTTGGACTTTAGTTCTTTCACCATCAGTAAGATGCACATTGCACATCACCTCCTTCTGTTTTAAACTTGGGGCAAGTTCTCCAAGCTGAGAATTTCAGGACAGTTTCCCTGTAGGGGGGTGGGGGGTTCACCAAGAAATCCACAAGAATCCCATGATGTCCTAGCAGATGGTCTTTCTCTGCAGTGAACACATATGTGCCCAGGGGCATTGTATGTTTCCGGGAGCTCAGAAGTCTTCTCAGTGGTTCTTATTTATCCAAAAAATATTAAATAAAAAAAGCAAAGTCTAGAATAGTGTGTATAATATGCTGTTACTTGTATTTAAGAAAAAGTGGAGTTAAAAATGTGTGTGTATTGGGGCACCTGGTGGCTCAGGTAGTTGAGCTTCTGACTCTTGGTTTTGGCTCAGGTCATGATGTCAGGGCTGTGAGATCCAGCCCAGGACTGTCAGAGCCTACTTAAGATTCTCTCTTTCCTTCTCCCTCTGCCCCTTCCCCTGACTCTTTCTCTCCCTCTCTTTCTTTCTCCCTCCCTCCCTCCCTCCCTCTTAAAAAAAAAAAAAAAAGAAATGTGTTTTCATAACATACCCCTAGAAGATATTGATGGCATGGCTGACTCTGAGCTTGCTACCTAGGAGAAGGGGCAGGTATAAGATTGTTCACTCCATACCTTTTTGTATCTTTTGAGTTTTGAACCATGTAATTACATTGGCTCTTCAAGGAGGAATACAAGTTAGAGTAAAAACAGAATCCTTCTTGGGTGGTTAATCAAACTGGGTACTTGGATTGGCCCTGCATAATTTATTCTTTTCCCTCATTTCTCCTCACTTGGATCTTCCCTCTTTATGCCTTCCATTCCATGTCTAGTCATTGCCGGTAACAGACATGTTCCAACATGCCCCTCCTTCTCAGAGTGTCATAGAAATGCTACACAGAGATGACTCTCATGTCTGTCTCTCATGACTGATTGGCATTTTTAGTCCCGAACTTTCTAGACCAGAGGTTCTCAGACTTGAGCCTGCATCAGATTCACCTGGAGGGCTTACTAAAAACATGGGTTCCGCGTCCCACCCTCAGAGTTTCGGACTCACAAGTCTGGGGTGTTTCTAACAAGTTCCCAGGTGAGGTGAGTTGGAGACACATTTTGAGAACCGGTGCTCTGGACTAAAATAGTTCCTCCTGTGATGTGTTGTCCAGTTTTGGTGTCTCTGCTGTGTCCTCATTTAGACATAGGAAAAAATAAAAAAACAGGAGAGGTTTGGCCCTTTCCACAGGCGTGCCTCTTGCTCACCAGTGTCCAGCTGTCTGTCTAGCCAACAGTGTCTGTCAGGCTCTAGCCCCCTTGTAGGACGATATGCATGTCACCACCAGGAGGAATGATGTATCATAAGCCTGCACCCGCTTCGTCTGGACTCACCAGAGCAGACATCCGGGCTGCCATTGCTGTCAGCCCCCTGTGAAGACTTAATCTGTGTTTAAGAGCGGGTTTTACAAGAGTCATGCTAATTTCTGATTCACCTCCCAGGGCTTCTCAACAGAGGCATTATTAGCATTTTAGATGAGACCATTCTTCATAATGAGAACTGTTTCTTGTGGGATACTCAGGATCCTTTCCCCCTTTCCCTGTCCTTGGTCATTGTGGCAATCAGTAATCCCACCACACATCCCAGTGCCCCCCTCCTGCAGCCTTCCCCTTTCCAGTTTCCCTGCAGAATGGGATGAGAGCAGCACAGCTTCCCTCTGAAAAACACCGTGTCTTGTGTCGTTATCAGGTCCCCTACTAAGCCACATTGCCTTAGCAAACCACGAAAATCCTCAGTCATGTTTTAATATTTTCCTTGCTTTTATTAAATGTTGATATTAAAAAGTGACTGAGTCATGAATATTTCTTTCTGAAAACCCTATGGGTGGAATTGCCCATCATGATGTTCAGTCTCTTCTCTGTAGAGAAACACACCAGAGGGCCCCTGTGTCCTGATGAAGTGGCTTTGCCTCCTTGTCTGCCAAGGAGAATTCTGTGACCCATTCTGTTTCCTTCTTCATCTCCTTTTTTTTTTTTTTTTGTCGTGAGGGTCAGGGATAGATATAATGCTTGATAGGATTGAAAAATTAGCACAGAAAACCATTTTCCATATATTATCAGCTTTTATACAGTTTTAACTTTTAAATAATCAGCAGCTTAATTTTGCATTTTCTGGTGAGTGACTTCAGTTCCCTTTAGAAGTTGAACAGTGAAGGATTATAGGCATGAGTGGCCCAGTCAGCCCAGTGAGTGTTATATGGTAGAGCAGCCGGGCTCATGGGGACACGGGGTGGGTCGTGGGCCAGAGGCACAGGAGGAGCAGCAGGCAAGGAGGCCTCTCTTGCTGGCAGCAACTGAGAAGATCACTGGGGAGAATGAGGTGCCTGGTGTGCTCAAGCTGGAAGGGTAGTAAGGGTCAGGGAACAAAGAGCCACAGGTATCCCTGAGTGCTCACCAAGGTGGAAGGGTCATTGCAGCAGGGGGACGGAGCTTGCTGGGTCTAGACAAGTTCTGCCTGGACTGACTGGCTTAGCCTACAAGAGGAGCAGAAACCGTTACTTACAGGAACGCTGTCCTGATTCGGCTCCCTCTTGGTTCTGTGGCCAGAGAGAACTCCAGGAGCGACTGGGTGCAGACGGGGCTCCACCCCTTCCCACCACTCCTCTGAGGGCCCAGTTACTCCCATTTCCTCTTCGGAGTATGCCCCAAGTGTCTGGGGACCACCATGCTGGACTGAGAGTGCCCACCCTCTAGATCTCCTGTGTAAGGAAAGGATGTGTCAGGACTTTTCAGTCTAGAAGTCTCTCTATTGACATTCCTTGGTGAGAGGTTGATTCCCTTTGGGTTTACAAAGTATTCTTTACAAATCGGTACACTTTTTGGGAAGGTAGCAAATAATTTGAGAGAATGGACTTACCAATTGAGGTATTTGAGGGGTACTGCTGGAGGGAAACAGAAGCTTCTGAAGGGAGGAGATGGGGTAAAGTTTAGGAACCTTTGCAGGTTGAGGGGTGGGCCCTGTGGTTGTCCTGAGTGTGGGTTCAGGGGGAGCGGGGTGAGCCCTGGGTGGTATGGCGGAGTCACTCATTTCTGGGAACAGTCTTTGCCCAGGTTTGGGTACTTTCTTCCTGTTCTGTTAGCTCCTCCTTACCCTGGCTCTGTCCCCAGAGCCCAGCCCCTGATTGCCCAGGTGCCAGCTCCCTCCAGAGGGCTCAACAGCCACTACCTGCTCTGTGGGCTTGGCTTTCCTCCTTCACCTCTGCCAGGGCCTCTCCCTTGACCCTGTGACCTCACCACAGTCCCACCCTCAGATCTTCGGCATCTGCCCTGTGTGGAGGAAGGAAGCTGCTAGTTCTTGTTCTCCTGTAACTATTATTCCTGAACTCTAAACCCACAACCCCCCACACGCAGTAATAAAATCACCTGTGGTCCTTGGGACGTTTCCACCTTCCCACACAGCCTCTCTGAGTGATGTGCTCCCGCCAGCTCCCTTGTGCATGTCTGCCCCTGACTTGGCTTTCCTTTCCTCCTTCCCACCAGGCACCGGCCAAGAGGCTCCCAGGCGGCCACCCCTGCTGCAGTCCTGAGCAACCTCAGGAGTTTCCTGGTCAGGGGCTCCCCAAGCCCACAGGGAGGCACACCTCCAGGACATCCTGCCTTGTGCTCCCAGCCCAGTTGCCACAACAAATAGCCGAGGAGACGTTGGTGAGTAAGCAGGATTAAAACTGTGCTGTTAACCGTTCCTCCTCAGCCCACCCTGAGGAGATGGCGGGAGGGGAACCGGGTGGCCAGGAGAGACCAGTGCCCACAAGGTGAGATGACACCTGGCCAGGTGCCCAAACAGGTGGGAGTGAGATCAGCGTGCTTTAGCATTATCTGTTGACCTTGGCTTCACTGGTCAGAATTCTAGAACTGGCGAAGGTGGTGGGAGCTGTCATTGAGCCAGCCAGGAAACAAGATAAAGTGTCTTGCTGGGTTCCCTGGCCTCTGCCAGAAACTGTTCACCCTGCCAAACTGGTCCTCCATCCTTCCAGACTGTCCCAGAACTTTCTTCTGCTGCCCTAGGAGGCTGCTCTGGGTAACTGCATTTGGTTTTGGTTTTCCCTCTGAGTCTCTGGTTCCATGCAAGCAGCCATCACTGGGGTGGGAGCACAGGTCAAATTCTGTGTTAACTATGAGACCGAGTTACTCCAGGTCCTGGTCAGGAGCCCCCACTGGCCTTCCACAGACGTGATCATCAGCACTCTGTTGAGTGAGAAATCCCACTGAGAGTAGGCATCACAAAGACGGTGCCTTCTGTGGGTGGCTATACAGAGGTCAATATTCTCAATAATATTTCAAAAGTCTGGGTGGCCCTATGGGATTTCCTGAGTGAAATTTGGGGGTGGGGGGTCCATTGTTTTCTGTACCTTTCACTAGTGAGCACGAGGGTTTCCTTCTGCCGTCCTCCACCCTCCCCTTAGGGTCTCGTGATTACGGCACTGTGGGGGTCCTTGGCCCCCATCAGCCTGGGAGCAGTCTGTCTACTCTCACTGTGAAGGAGGCTGATGGGGCCCCAACCAATTCAGTGAAGCTGAGAAAGTGAGAAGGAGGAAGGGGAACGAGGAGTTAATGCAAAGAAGCATAGCCTATGATCTTAGAACACTGATTATTTCCTCCATGGTTTGAAGGCTGCTTTGAAGCATGGCGCCATCACTAAAGTAGGAGAATACCTTCTTAGCTACTTTGGCAACAAAACTAAGTATGTGGGTTCTGTCCTTCTGTGAAAAAAAAAAAAAAGATCCTGTAATTTTAAAGGAATTTGTAAAAAGTGACTATCAGTTTGGACTCTAAAGTGGCAGATAAAGGGGAAGGCAGTGTCCTACTACCACCGCCTGAAAGAAGATACAGAACGTGTGGCTTGGGTGGGGGGTATTATGTTAGGATTCAGGGGAGGCTGGATCAAAGTGAACCCTGTGTATGCACGAGCCTGGCTCCCTCGAGAGGCAAAGCCTTAATGCACTCTGACATGGTGCAGCAGCAGAAGCGGGAGATCAAAGGATGTAAAAATTAATGCAAGTCCCTTTATTTTCAAGGCAGTGTTGCCTTGGCTAAAATCAGGATGAAGGCCAAGCGGCTGGTGCTGAGGAGTGGCTATGCAAGGAGCCCTTTCAGTGCAGTTTCCAATTTTATGCACATGACAGAGAAATTTGCAAGGAGAGAAAGAAGATTGTCCAAGTTGCATTGTAAAACCTAGAGCAAACAGGACTGCAGAAATCAGCCAGCACGCCTTTCCCTGCGCTGATGCGGAAAGGGGGCCTCGAGAGCAGAGCTGCGGAGACACACCTGGTCAGTGCAGTCAGGCTGGGGCTCTGCGAGTCCCCGAAAGTCTAGGCTCGTGGGCCGCTCATTCCGGCCTCTTTAGCAAGATACAAACGTTACTTGATAGGTTCTCAAAAGAGCAATTAATCGTTAGTTACGTCCATACATTTTTTTCAGAGATGCCTGTGGACATATCTCTTTTCTGATCCATGCCTTTAATGAAGATGCTCTTTCTGCTTTTGGCAAAATTACTTTGAACCCTGATGCTGTATCACATCAAATTACATGTATAGAGGCTACATTGTGACTCTTCTAATGAAAGCACATGTATTTTAGAAAGCTTTATGGTGCTTGATATATAACTTGTAATTAAGTATTGGATTTGATCATATTTCTTTAAAAGTTGGGCATCAGGGAATTCATATTGTAACCATCCCTTATACCATTGTTTCTATGAGAAATTCGGTCCCCTTCCCAAGAAAAGTACATAATCCATGTCAATGTGGTGAACACTGATGTGATTAATGTATCAGACATGACATTTGTTCATTTAACAGATAGTCCTTGAGTGATAGGGGAAGCAAACTCCTTGTTCTGGGGTAGTTTTCCTTCTAGGGAGAGAGGGAAGACAATAATGTCTTGCATTGATTTTTATTTTTCTTATTTTTTTTAAAGATTTTATTTATTTATTTATTTGAGAGAGAGAGCGGCGGGGCGGCGGGGTGGGTGTTGCTCAGAAGGTGAGGGAGAAGTAGGCTCATTGCTGAGCAGAGAGCCCCTTGCGGGACTCCATCTCAGGACTCTGGGATCATGACTTGAGCTGAAGGCAGATGCTGAGCCACCCAGGCACCCCTGTCTGGAATTGATTTTGAAGTGCAATGAAGAGAAGTAATGCAGGGTAAGGGGATGGAGGGATTAGGGCAGAGGGTTATTTTACATAGGATCACCAAGTAGTCAGGAGGGCCTCTTTGTGGAGGTGAGATGTGAGCAGAGGACAGAATGAAGTAAGAGAGTGAATTTCCAGATTTGGAGGAAGAACTCTGTTCAAGGCAGAGAAACTGGCCATTGCTAAGGCCTCACGGCAGGTGTGGACTTGATGTGGTTGGCGGAACAGCAGGCAGGCCAGCCAGCTCTGGAGAGGAGGGTGAGACACAGCATGACAGCAGGTGAGTTTGGAGCAATAGGGCCTGGGTCAGGTAGGGCCTTACAGGCTGTGGTAGGGAGTTTGGATTTTAGTCCGTGGGTAATGGGTGGTCACTGGAGGGCGCTGTGTGGGGGAGTGTCATGATCTAGCTGCTGAATGGAGAACTGACTATAGGGAAGCAGTGTGGCAATGGGCACATAGTTGGTCTGCTGCAGGGGTCGAAGGACATGGTGCTGGTGGCTTGGATGGCTGGTGGCACAGAGGTGACGAGGCATGATCAGAATGAAGGTAGAACTGGTGGGAATTGCTGATGGATTGGATGGAGAGAGAGGGAGGGTGTGAGATGGCTCTTGGGCCTGAGGGTTCAGGTGGCTGATGAAGCCTTTGGTCTGGGGTTGGGGGGCATGCTGCAGGAGGAGCACATTTGGCTGGAGAACATTGAGAGATCTTGTTACATCTTCTAAACTAGTGGGATGTGGAGTAGGCATTTGGATATAAAATTCTGAAGGTTGGCAGGGAGGATAGGACAGGAGATATGTTTGTGAATCTCTGGCCTCTCAAGGCATATAAAACCATGGAACTTGAGTTGAACCCTGGGGAATGAGCAGGCCCATCACTTAGAGACCAGGAAGAGGGGGTAGGAGGAAAGAGAAGAGAGCACATCCCCATACCCCATACGGAGAGAAGAGAGTCTCTCCAGATGGAGAGATGACTGACTGTGCTGGTACAGCTGAGAGCATTAAATGCATTATCAGGTTGGGAATAGTGTCTTCTGGATGACTGCCTGGGTTCTTATGTGCCTGTGAGCCTTTTCTTCCCCCCATTAGACTGGGAACTCACCAAAGCCAGGGGTTAGTTCAATGTTCTCCTGCTTGCACTTGGAGCCACTTAAAGCTATGG
Organism: Mellivora capensis; assembly: GCA_004024625.1. NCBI lineage: Eukaryota > Metazoa > Chordata > Mammalia > Carnivora > Mustelidae > Mellivora > Mellivora capensis. Next base: position 48,889 of record PISX010004574.1, read on the forward strand.
CTGAACCATCTAGTGAGGGACATTTCCTTGTAGAAGCTGCTTGTGAAGTTGTCCATCCTGGGGCAGGCACGTGAGCTTTCTGGCTATCGGGAGTCTGGGACATAGCAAAACCAGAGGACCCATAGGATCATAGGAAAGCATAGGAATAGTTTGTGGTTGGGCCCAGAGCTTTGAAGAGATGGGAGGACATCTTGAGGAGACGGGCCTAGAAGTTGAGAGCCCTCAACAACATAAAGGAGACCCTGTTTGTGAGTTGAGGGGAGATCCTTGGCCCTGCAGATTTAAACTGGTAATAAGCCTGCGAGTCAAGGGTCTATCCCCTGGAACTATCCTGGGAATCTAATTACTCAGTTTTTCCGGGCAATCCTGATCATGGGCCTGATAAAGTCCAAGTGTGCTGCTAAAATTATGTTAAGATAAAAGCTCTTTTTATTCATTCAATAGCCACTAAATCCATCACAGATTAATTATTTTTCAAAAGAAAGAACTATGCCACAGTTCTGCAACTAACGTATGACCAGATGTGGACATCTTGGGACACCCTGTCATGCTTAAAAATACTGTAAGGAATCTTTAGACAGTAATTTAAAAAGAAGAATAAGGGAAAAGCATTATAGTTCAAGAGATTTCTTGGTTTATTTTAGAAAAGAATGCTAAGTTATGACTTAATATCAGATTCAGAGACCTATGTATACCCGTTTTGTAGTGGAGAGGGACGATAATTACGAAATGCAAGAAAGTACCCAAGGGAGAAACCTGTAAAAATCACCAGTAGCTTATGGAACGCCTAGGTGATGCAGTCCGTTAAGCACCTGACTCCTGGTTTTGGCTCAAGTCATGATCTCAGGGTTGTGAGATCGAGCCCCACCTTGGGCTCCACACTCAGTACGGAGTCTGCTTGAAATTCTCTCTCCCTCTTCCCCTCCCCCCACTCTCAAGTAAATAAATCTTTAAAAAAAAAGATCACTGTCGCTTAGCTGAATAGCCAAAAGCTGTCTACGAGCTGGAAAGCGCATGAATCCTTGATGTGAACAAGTGGTGTGGGGAGCAGGGGGTAGAGATCACATCCCATGGTGTGTGAGTAAGCTTTGGAACCACTGACAGCTTCCATATTTACTGGCCTCCCACTAAGCCGCCTGGGGTGAGTTGACATGGTATTTCATAATGTTATCCCTAACTGTGTTCTTTTTTGAGTGCCTTGAGGTGAGTCCGGAACATACTGACGGTAGTATCTCCACTTCCTTGCCCCATTCATCCAGCGGCCGGCCTAGACCTCAGCTTGCTCTCATGGCAGCTACAGCAGCCCTAGGCCAGATTCCCCAGGATGATGGCAGTGGTGTTCTTAGCTCTTCTTCTGAACTACACCAGCTGGCATCCCGCTGACCTTCAGCCGTACCATGGCCCTCAGGCCAAGCATCCCCACCTTTTGTGGGGTGAGGTGGTTACTATGAGAGGCCCACCGAGTGTTCTCAGTGGAGGGTGAGGCAAGAGTGACAAGCATCCCAGGATGCTTTCTCCAGTCCTTGGGGTCATGCTGGGGGAGTCCTGGTGAAACTGGTGTGTGCCCTGAGGACATTAGAAGGGTTTGGAAACCATGCCTGGTTGGAAGGGTGGAAGGACCATGTGTGTCCTTCTGTGGAAGGATAAAGGATAAATGGTGACTGTCTTCAAATATTTGTAGATATGTCTTATAGCAGACTCCAGTTTACTCTATGTGACCCTCAGGGGCAGAATGGGGTCCAGTTAGGGGGAGGCATATCACAGCTCAACCCACGATGGAATGGGCTGCTTGTGAGTGTGGGAAATTCTTCTTGCAGGATTTTCTGGAAGATTGCCTTTTGGGATGCCCTGGCGAGGATCTGCCAGTGGCCCCTGGTAGACACCTCCGTTTCTATTTTCAACAGGAGCTAGGTGGTAGAGGAGGAGGTTAATGAGGTGCTCTAGACCTTTCCTAAGAGAACAGACCCTCCTGAACACAGTGACCCGAACTCCTTCCCTTGCCATCCCTTCCTGTCCCCTTTCTGAGAATTCTCCACTGTCCGACGTGCCCAGAGGGTATTTGTGTATGGAAATAGCTGTGTCCTAACTGGGGAATCTGGTCCACCCTCAGGGACTGGAGGAGTCTGGCTCGGCTGCAGGCCTGCTCTGTCTCATGGAGGGACCCGCCAGGATCTTGGCTCAGTCCTGCCTCTAACTCTGCTGGGTTTGATTCCATCCATCTCCCAGCCTGTAATCGTCAGCCTCCTGGTGTGGCTAGGCCCTAGCAAGTGTCTACACCAGGCCCACTGTTGCCCAATTTGGGACAGAACAGAATTCCTATACTGGGTAGGAGGTTGATTTAGAAGATCTCTGTGGTCTCTTAACTGCATCTGTGGCCCTGTGATTCACTGTTCCCTTGTCAATAGCCCGTGCTTTAAAAAGCAAGTGGGAACAAGTGTTTGGATCCAGTGCTGCTCCGTAAGGAGCTGGGCTGTGACCCCATGGTCACTCCCTCATCTTGGGCAGCTCCAATCCTAAGTGGAACAGGTCTGGTTCAGATGCAGGTCTGGGGAGGAATTTGGGAAGATGGGGAGGAGTGAGTGGTGGCAAGTGGTTTAATGGCATCTATTCCACTCAGCCAGAAACGTCTTCGTTTGGAAGCTGAAGACTTCCTCAGTGTGGTCTCAATTCGCCTGTGTATGTCTTTAAAATAATTACGTTTTCATCAAAGTGTTTTAGAGAGCGATGTTCAGCCCCGTGTAAAGGGCACGATCAGGTCCGATCCTGAAATAATGCCTCTGCTACCCCAGATGTCAGGAGGAACTAAAAATATACTCATAAATTGGAGGAATTCTTGGTTTATTGGACCCATCTCCTGTCTCTCTTATCCTCCCTCCAGAAAGTGAGAGGGTGAAGGAGTGAGCCAGAAATCTTTAATTACCCAGTCTGCTGACATTATTTTATCTGCAGCACTGATATTAAATCTCTACGGCATTCCATCTCAGTCCCAGAGTGAAGAATAACCTCTGCAAACACGGGCCTTTGACTTTCTGCTGGTTGTGACCAACGCTCTGTTTTCTCTCCTATCCCGCCCTCCCTCAGACTTCTTAAATTCCAGAGCTTTCTGTGGCACCGGAAATGATCTGTCTGTGGAATGTCCATACTTTAGGAAAGTCCCTGAACTGTGTATCCGAGCTCTACTTCCCCCAACTCATCTCGGCCACTTGTGGTTAGGGTTTTGGCGTGCGTCCACCGTCCACCATCGGCGAGACCTGGGTTTGGCAGGAGCCTTTTCTCATGTTTCTATTATTGACATAAATGAAATTTCTATTATTGACAAGATGAAATTATTGACATCCGTGGGGGAGGAAGAGGAAGTCTGGCTAGTTCTCCCCCCGCCCCAATTCTTCGTATATAAATTTAATTTTCTCTGTTATATCCTTAACTTTTCTGGCCATTGAGGTGCATCTTGGATTTCAGTTTGGTTCTCTGGGCCGTGGCCTTTTCACCTGACTTAACGTCCAGACAATCAGCTGGTTGACTTAGCCCCCAAAGGAGGCCACCGTTTCTGCCACAAGTAGGTCATGTTTCTGCAGGGCTTCTGGTGTGCCCAGTGCTAGCTGGGGCCTTGAGTTCTCGCAGCCTCTTGAGGCAAGTACCATCACCATCCTCTCCATTTCACAAGCGAGGACCCAAAGATGAAAGAATTTGCTGAAGGTCCAGCAGCAGAGCCGGGGTTAGAAGGCAGGCAGCTGGCTGGCTTCACACCCGCTTCAGCCTGCCTGTGGGCCCCCTGCTGTGCATGCGGCCAGGATCCCCACTCACCCTCCGGGAAGTGTTCCTATCTTTCTAAAGCCCTGTCCTCTGCAAATTTTTTGCAAGAACTTACTGTGCAGGAAGGACACTCTATCACGGAGATACAGAGATACAAATGGGGTCACTCACCTGGGCCCATACTGCTTGTGGCGAGCCCCCACAGAGTTTCCCTGATTAGAGCTAATGTTGTAGCCAGACCAGCCCTCAGCAACAACCATCCGAGAACTTAGAAAAGACAAGGTTTGTTACTTATATCTTAGAGGGTACACGGCATGCCTGGGGCCACGTAGCAAGGTCATGGGTGGGGGAGAGAGAGAGAGCTGGCTTGTGGCTTCTGCTTTTCTTGGGGCCAAAGGTGGGGGCTTAAGGCTTCCTAGGCTCACTCTTTATTGGTGACTTTAAAACATAAGAGCAGGAATTCAAGTGTGGGAAGGGGGAAGCAAGCAGTCAAAGGGCCAGTTGTGTAAGTCAACCACAGCTCTCTAAAAAGGGAACCTGTGGGCAGGGCGACTTGGCTCTTCATCTCGTCCTGTAGCTGGCCATGCAACTGTCCGAGATGGATGTCTTTGAGGTGGATGCCTGGGCAATCAGAAGCTTAATGTCAGGCACTTACATTAGAGTCAGAAAAGCTGACTGTCCAAGTGTTTTCAAGAACGGTGCCTTCATTGTGTTCACTGCTGTCTCCAGGGTTAGGACTCACACCAGGCAGGTAGTGAGCTCTCAAAAAAGTATGCGGTGAATGAATGGAACTGCCAATAAAACAAAGCCATGGACATTTTTACAAAGAAGTGAGAAAATATGTTCGTGACCACAAAGTATGAAGGGCATGAACTGAGGATTGAAGGACCTACCGTCTCTTAAACTATGCACACTGAGTATGTGAAAAACCACACACCCTCCTTGGTTTTGTATTTTGTCACAGATTTGTGGGGACTTGGTCCTGGGTGGGTGCTCGTGAGCCCGTGTCCTAGGCCCTGCTGGCAAGGCCCCCGAGCAGTGGGGACTCTGAGATTAGAGCAGGATGCAGCTGTATGGAAAAGACTCCCCATGGCGTTCCAGGGCTGCCCCACTGGCAACGTCATATAGGGGAGGGCAGAAGACCTGGATGGTTTGCTCGATCACAACAGTTTTGAACTTCATGACTCCTTGGACTTGGATCCTCTCCTGCCTTGCTCAACATTTGCCTTACTTCCCAAGCCTTGCCTTACTTGGTTGGGTGTCTAAGTGCCCATCCCTCCAAACTGTGCAGGAATCCCTGGGCCTGGCTCCTGCCTGAGCTCTGGCACCAGATCAAGGAGCTCAAGCTCAAACCGGAGCTGAGGAAGGAGAGAAGAATATTTGGGGGGCCATGAGTCAGCCCAGGGAGCAGGCTGACATGAATCAGGAGGATCCATATTCAAGAGTCGTAAAAATCTCATGCACTTTGACCCAGTAATTGAAATTCTTGAAGTCTATCTTGGGGAAATAATCTCAAATGAAGGAAAGGTTATGTTCATGAAACTGTGACTTGTGATGTCATCTGTTTTAGTGAAATTGGAAGCAACCTAAATGGTAAACAACAGGGGCGTGATTGGGTAAATTATGGTTCATCCACTTGGCAGAATACTGCACAGTCATTAAAAATGAGACTTATAAAGAGTGTTCCATAACCAGGAAAAAGTCTGTGGCTTGGCCTGAAGAGAAGCTCGAAAATGAAGGCAGTAATAACGCATAAATATGATTGTGTTTTTAAAGATTTTTATTTATTTATTTATTTATTTATTTATTTATTTGACAGACAGAGATCACAAGTAGGCAGAGAGGCAGGCAGAGAGAGAGGTGGGGAAGCAGGCTTCCTGCTGAGCAGAGAGCCCGATGCGGGGTTCGATCCCAGGACCCCTGGTGCCAAAGGCAGAGGCTTTAACCCACTGAGCCACCCAGGCGCCCAATACGATTGTGTTTTGTAAGGCACCTACATCGGGAGCCCCTGGGTGGCTCAGTCGGTTAAGCGTCTGCCTTCAGCTCAGGTCGTGATGCCAGGATCCTGGGACCGAGCCCCGTGTCGGGCTCTCTGCTTCTCCCTCTGTTCCTCCCCACTGCTCATGGTCTCTCTCATTGTCTTGCTCATGCGTCCGCGCTCTCTCTCAAATAAATAAATAAAATCTTTTTTAAAAAGGTACCTACATTGGAAAGATGTTATTTGTGTCAGGAAAAAAGTCATCTCTAACCCTTTGCACAACCAGATTTTCAGCAGATGCTGCTTATGAACAAAGAAGAGCCTGGAATACGGGGCCCAGAGTGAGTTCAAAGTTCATGCAGAGAGTCAGCAGTCAAGACCCTGTCTGCGAAGGAGGAAGGAGACCTATGAGAACATGTCCAAACATGACCCAGCGTGTGACTAACATAACGGTTTTCTGGACTGAGGGCTGGTGAAGCACGGATAGGGTGAACGTGGCCAGGGAAGACATCTGTGAAGTCTTGTCTCACATGTAGACTGGGAGGTCGTGGAAATACGAGAGCCATCCATCCATCCTGGTTCTTCTGGACCGTCCCAGCATATTAGTAACATCCCTTGTCATCATCAAAAGAGTCCTGATTTGGCTAATGTGTTGCGTGATCACCCTCGGTGTTGAAAAGGAAGGAGAAGTCCATTCTAGGTTGATGATAATTGCTCAGCTAGTCCCCTCGAGCACTGAAGAGTGAGGGAGTTGAGATTCCCTGAGGCCCAGGTAGGCCCAGCCTGACGGACATCATGGGGTGGGAACGGAAGAGGCGCAGGAGCTTCTTTAGGCAGCGTCTCACCTCGTTGAAGACGGTCTCGGCCCAGAGGCGTTCCTGACGGTGGAGGAGCCGGATGGATGTAGCTCACTTTGTACGTGAACAAACAGATAAATGCCTCAGGAGTTGCCTCAGTGGGGAGGTGTCTAGACCTTGGTCCTGCTGTTTGGTGGAGGGATACAAGTGGTGAGTGTGGGGACAAGCTCTTTAACTTTTCTTGGACTTCAGCAAGAAGTTACGGTTTAGCACCTGGATACTTTTAACTCTTCAGGTAAGACATAGGGAAAATGAAAAGAGTGTCCTCCCTTAAGAGAGAGAGACCTGGCTGTCCGTGCTTGACAGGAACCTTCAGAGGTCTGCTGAGAGAGGACGCCCGGGCAAGCAGGCGCTCATCTCAAAGCCCAGCTTCCCAGAGTGGTCTGATAGCCTTCTTATGGGGGAGAAAGTGCAGTACCACTGTGAAGGCTTAAATGGAAACCAGTACAAATAGGACAGTTCTGGTCTTTACCATGCCACTGCGTTTTACCTATGCCCCAGGGAGCAGGCGCCACCAATAGAGAAGTTCTGCTTTTCACTTGAGCCCAGAAACCAAGGGGGACAGGGGGCCACTAGACAAATGGAACCCAGCCTGGACTGATAGGCATGAGGCGGAGCAGAGTTGATGGCAAGCGTTCTTCCGCATCATGACCCTCATCTCCCCGCATCAGACCTGGGGCTCAGGGAAGTCCCAGGATCTGCTTTCTCCAAGAAAAGTGTCATCTTGGGTAATGTTAAAACCCCAAACTGAGAGCCAAAACTGATTCTCTGCATTAAGCATTAGTGGTAGAAGCTCCAGATGACAGCGTTTCGTTAAATGTTGTAAAACTGTTAGGAACGCAGCTTAGTAATCAGAAGTACATTGTTGACTTAATAGCTGTATCTGGTACGGATAAGCACATGGGGGAGCTCTGCTTTGGGCCTAACCAGCCATATCTAGCTGGTTGGCTGCTGTGCCTGCCCATTGGATAGAGGCTCACCTAAATTGCTCAGAAGAAAATGTTGCCACAACTAGAATGGCCATTTGCAGTGATGGCAGACAGCTATTTCTCATCAGAGTCCTGTGCTGATCTTATTCCCGGGGAGGAGAGAATGTATAACACCCAGGAGATGCTGGGTCTGTGTTCCCCTCTACGCTGATGCTGGGAACAAAGTGGTGCTTTTGTGTTGGCTGAGTGTCCCATGTGGGGTGGAGAATTGTTGGGTTCAGGAGTCAAAACCATGGAGGGATTTAGGGCCCGTGAACAGGCCAGTGCTCCACTAGCTGTTTTGTTTCCAACCCCCTGTTCCTGGTCCCTGTGGTTCTATCGTTTTTTGCTAATCTGGCCTCTCCAGTAGGACCCCGAGGTCCTGGTCCTCGAGCTCTGTGCTCCCGCAGCTAGTCCTTGGCAGTGGCCCACTGATCTTCCTGTTGCTTGCACTTCCTCCTCTGGCAGCTGATAGGGCCTCCTGTGGGGAAGGGCTTTTCCCCCTGCATGTGAGTGTCCCCATTTCTGAGACAGGGTTGGGAGGGGCAGATGCTCTCTCCCCCCCAACAGAGAGCCTGTTGAATTGACACCTCTGAGCAGAGGTTCCTCTCTCCAGAAGGGCAGTCACAGCTGGCTGTGCTCCCGCTGATGCACTGCCAGTCCAAACCTGAGACCGAGGTTCAGAAAGGCCAAGGCTCAGCCAACACCAGCTCCAGACCCACAGGATGCCCCATTCACCTGCAGTGCTCAGGGACTGCAGACAGCCCTTCACCCAGAGAGTGGCCGCTTCAGTGGGGAAGGAGAGGCAGGGCAGGGGTGGGGAGGGCACTCAGGGGTGAGGGAGGGAGATCGTGGGAGCGAATGGAGGCCACTAGCAGAGTGAGGACAGAAGGAAGGGTGTCTCCTCACTCTTCCTGTAGCATTTCTGTCATCGTATGGGGAGGACGTAATGTCTATCACGCTCTGTTTAACCTCTTACCTTATTTATGCTCGTAGTGGCCATCATAGAAACACATAGTGGTGGGTATGGACACACTGTGCATTTTGATCCTGTGCTAGGGTTCTTCTCTGCTGGGAGCACAAACTTGATGAACCTGGCTTGATTGGCCCAGATGATCAGCATGTGGCCCCGTTAATGTCAAGGTCCTAAGGAGTCACAAGGTCATTGCATCGTGTCCATGTGCTCTCATTCAGCTGTGGAATAGACTTTGCAGGCAAACATCCGGGGCCTGAGAAGTTGGGATCTGGAAAAAGATTCTTATAGATGTGAACCACAGAAACGAATGAACTTCTGGAATTTCCTTACTTGAGAAGGGTGTGCATGGTTGTGGCTGTGGCTTTTGGCTACTGGGTATACGTTCTGCTGCCTTGTGTACAAGACTTACCTAATGACTAGCAGACTAGGTAATCGCTTCAGAACCCGAAGTGACTGGTGATTTTACACAAGTTCCCTTCACACATGCATCCAGGTCCCCGAGAAGAGAGGTTAAGGGTAGCTGGCCTGAGCTGCTCTCTGCAGATCAAAGTGGGGGAGGGCCCCGCAGGTGTGTGGGCTCACAGAGGGAGATGGGATATGCACATCAGATTAGAAATTATGGACATCTGTATAGACAGATAACACACAGCCAGGAGGGATGCTAGAGGTCTTCTAACCCCTGAGAGGTTAGGCTACTTTCCCAGGGGCCACTGTTAGCAGATCCTGTCCCTGAAATCTGGTGGCTCTAGTCTGAAGCCAGCCCTTCTCTCAGGGCCTTGGTTTTCTTATCTATAGACTACAAAAGTCAGCAAACGTCCCCTCGTGTCTGTGGCTGTGAGTAATCTAGTGGCAGAGCCAGGACAAGACACCAGGACCTGGGACTCCAACCTCCTACCAGATCCTCCCTGTGGCATCTCTAACAGCCTGACACTGTTACCAAGGGTCTGAACTTTAGAGCCAGAGACCTGGGTTTAAAGCCAGCTGATAAGAAGTAGCTGTTATTGTTAGTTCTGTGACCTTGAACGTACTGTTCAACTTCTGAGTCTTCTCTTCAAAATGAAAAGAATGCCTATCTTTAGAGTTGCCTTGGAAATGGAAGTAGGTAAACTCCTCACTACAGTAGCTGGTCCCCGGCAAGCATTCAATGGATGAGTTATTTCTGTTTGGAACAATAGGTATTGTACATCACAGTCACCTCACGTGTCTGGACCTGAGGCCCCATTTTTGTGAAACAGGAGAGTCAGTTTGGACCCATGCTGCTCCCACTTTGCCCTCTGCAAGGGAAGTGGAGAAAGAACACGTGCTCAGGGGTAGGGGCTTGGGGGCATAGCCTGAAGCAGCTTGAGCAAGCATCACATTTCTTTGAAGCCCTACATTTATTTGTAAGTCTACTTATAGTTGTCCTTTTATACCATAATGTGAATACATTGGGTTTGTTTTGTTTTAAGATTTTATTTATTTGACAGAGAGCGACACAGTGAGAGAAGGAACACAAGCAGGGGGAGTGGGAGAGGGAGAAGCAGGCTTCCAGCCCAGCAGGACCCTGGGATCATGACCTGAGCCAAAGGCAGATGCCTAACGACTGAGCCCCATTTATTTATTTATTTATTTATTTATTTTATTTATTTATTTGAGAGAGAGTGGGTACACGTCACGTGAGGAAGGGCATGACAGCAGGGAGAGAGGGGCAGACAGGGAGGGGGAGGGAGAGAATCCCAAGCAAACTCCCCACTGAATAAGAAGCCCCAACTGTGGGGCTCGATCCCACAATGCTGAGATCATGACCTGAGTCGAAACCAAGAGTCGGACGTTTCACTAACTGAGATACCCAGGTGCTCCAGAAGGCTTTGGTTTTAATATAAACCCCCTCCCCCAAAATCTTTGAGTATAGTTGATGTTCTGGGATAAGATGGCTTCAAGTGTCCCCAGAGGGCACACAGAGGCGCTCCTGTGGGGATGGAGGTGGGATTGCATCTTTTCTAAGATCCCTCCCAGCTCCACCTAGGGTAAGTGGTACCCAAGAACCGTGAAGGACCCTTGGAGGGCAGTCTCCCCTGGGCCTCTGCCCCAGTTGGAAGGGAGTGTGTTAGGTAGAAGTGGAAGCAGCAGAGGGGGAGGGAGAAGACGTAGCCCCTGCAAATGAGGACAAAGAAGGCTGGAGGAGCAGGGCTGTGTCTGAGCCTGACTTTTGGCCTGTGGGCTGATAGACCTGGCTGGTTTGGGTTGGCAGCCCTCCATCACCCCAGGTAAGTTCCAGGAAACAGTAAGCCATTGTTTCTCCTCTGCACCTGGAAGCTGTGCTGGGGATGGGCCCTCCTATCACAGGAGAGTGGGTGAGGGCAAGGGGTGAACTGCATGTGGAGACATGGGACTTGTCACACTGCCAAGGCATCCTCCTAGCAGTTCTGAGGCAGCACCCAAGGCCAAGGTCTGAGGTTGAGCCCAGCCAATGGGAGGAGAGAGGTGGAGATCCTGGAAAAGAGCAGCAGGCTTTGGGGGGGAGAACACAGATTTCTGGCCTGTGAATGGGAAGAGAGAGCATCTGTGTGTGTGGAAGGGGCGGTGGGAGGCAGAGGGGGGAGGCAGATCTGCGGGTGCTGGTCCAGGCCCTGCATAGATTTGCTAGAGATTAGCCAGTATGCCTGGACCCTCTCTCAGGCATGAGGGATTGAAATGAAGTCACCCATTTGTTTAGGACAAATATAAAGGGCTTTCCCTGGCCAAGGGATTGACTACATTAGTCAGATTTGTACCCATCGGATAGCATTCCGATAAATCTCAGAGAACATCACCAAAGTTGTTACACTGGCAGTCTCCTGTTGAGCATGGTATTCATTATGCTAATAAGATTTAACCTATCTTGACGAATTCCTCCGGAGCATGTTCCCACATAGAGCTAGGATTTGGAGTTAAGAAGGATTGGATTCTACTCCTGTTTTATTAGCTATTTGACCTCAGACACGTCACTTGGTCTTAGTCCCAGCAATAAATGGGGTTAGAACATACCTCAGCGTGTGGCGAAGTGGAGGTGGGTCGGGATTGGAAAAGCATTTTGTAAGTCGTCAGTAGCTTAGTATTAATTCTCAACAAAAACCCTTTTGGCAGCATCATCGAAGAGCATTGCTATCCTCTACACGCCCCGCAACCGAGTCTCCATCAGTTTAAAGACTATAACTCTCTAAACTTCTCTTAACTCAAACCATCCTTTGTAACTCAAAAACGGCCCTTTTCAGATGCATTTCATTGCTTTCAGGCATGCATGATCATCTCCCTACTGCAGGGCTCACCTGCCCCGAAGGCCCTGGGCTGGGCCACGCAAACCTCGGAGATCCCCACACCCGTCTGTGCGGATACCTGTGTGGGTTCCCGCTGGGCCCCAGTTTCTTCATCTGTAAAATAAGAGGAAAGGGGGTTGGACTAGATGATTTAGGTCCCCTTCCAGCCCTCATGTTCGGCAATCCAGAATTTGGGAGGGTGAGAGCAATGCAATTGTTTACAAGTAACTGAAACACACAACTCAACACTTGGAAACGTGAATTAGTAATCCACTGTTTGCAGCAGGGCAGTACTTACAGCAATAGCTAACTGAATTAGAACATTGAAGTGAAATGTGATATCTCTTATTCTTCATAATAATTGACTATCAATTGATAAAGAATGGTCAACTATTTAATAATCATTACAGAGGGAGGGATTGTGTGCCTGGCATAGTTAGAAGTTTGTGTGTTACAGTTACCATGTATTGGGTATTCCAAGTATTTACTCTGGGTTAGATACTAGAAGTGGCTTCTAATCCCCACAGAGCCTCACAAAACAGATTTACAGACAGGGAAATTGAGGTTTAGAGAGCTTAAGTAAATCACCCAAGGTCATTCAGCTACTAAGTACCAGAGGCAGGGTCAAGTGCAGCCATTTTGGTCTGACTACAGAGCCTGTGATGGGCCCCCTCGCTGACATCCATTGGCTGGCTGTCACCCCCTAGCTTGCTCTTAAATTGCCAATTTGTTGTTACTCTCTTCCTGGGACTGGCGATTACCCCAGCTGTGTTTTTGATACAGTACTGGGCCTGACCGCAGAGGAGGAATTGGTCCTTTCTCTCTAGCCGCATCAGCCAGCCTGAAATCTTCACGGGGAAAACCCAGCTGGCTTTAGCACCCTCCCGCCTCCGGCATGTTGGAGATAACCAGCCTTGGCTCCCTCCTCGTTCTGCCTCTCTCGCACCTGCCCTCTCGTCTTGGTGCTAGTCAAGGGTGGAAGGAACCCTAGAAATCCGTAACAGTTTGCCAGGCCTTTGTCTTCAGCCAGAGGAGACAGATTGTGTTGGTGGGAGTAATTAGAAACCAGCTGCAAACTTGGATTTCACATCGGGGCCCATGGGAGCTGACACATCAGGTTGGCCCATGCCTCGTTTTCCTGTGCTGTGTCACAAGGGAGAGGATTTGCAAGAGGAGCGACCCCAGGCCTCTCTGTCAGGGAAGCCTGAGCCAAGCACGCACATGCCAGAGGCAGATGGGCGACGGCCTTGCCCCGGGCCCCAGGAGGTCCTGCAGGGGCTCTGGACAGCTCAAGGCTGGAGAGAGTCTTCAGACTCTGCCTTGGTTCTCGTCAGCGCTCCGCATCTCCACAGCCTCTCCTGTCAGTGGGCCTTCCTGCTGCCCTGTCCTTGGAAGACACTGTTCCAGCCCAGTGCCTGAGGCTCGAGCATGGAAAGGCAGGACTCCCACAAAGGGGTCCTCCTCATTCTGTCTCCTCACATCAGTCTCTCCTCCACTCAGCCTGAAGTTGATCCAACCCCAGAGCTATTTTCCCAGGGGAATGGCCCAGGGGATGCTGGTATCTCCCCGAAACTGTGTGCGGAGTTCAGGGGCCACATTCAGCAGCCAGGCCTGGGTGAGCTCTGTTCATCCTTCGTGTGCTTCCGTGTTCTTAGAACCCAAGTCCTTAGGCCTGTCCCTTTAGCTCATTGCCACACTCCAGCTCCCTGCAGAAAGCAGAGTGGGTAGCATGTGCTTTAGGCAGATGCCGAAAGAAGGGGTGGGACATGCCAGTCTGGGGCTAGAGAAGCTGTTCAGAGCCCCCTCTGGGGCTGGGAGTGTTCAGCAGTGTCATGAGGCTCACTTCCTTCCTGGGCCTTCTTTTCCAGAACTTTCCTAGGCTTCTCTGAAGACCAGGAGAGGAGAGGCAGGCAGACTCATGGCACAGAGTGGTGACCTTTCCTTTACTCTCCTTTCTAGATCTTCCCTCTTCCCTATGTCATGAAGTTACTAAATGTCGGCTGGACTGAGGTGGGAGGCGGGGGAAGAATATAGGAGTAGAAAGAAAAGGAATATGTTCCATTTACTTTATGAATGATACTCCCCCATACTCTGCCCATTAATTTTGCTGTTAATATTTGCCCTTCTAAGGCATTCAGTGAGCTAAGTCACCTTAAGTACTCCGGGAATACTGCTGACGCCTAGTGCACGCTCACTAAATAGTAGCTATTCTTGGTTCCCTCTTTTTCCTCCTTTTTCCCCTGTGGTTTCCTCTCAGTGTTTTCAGCCCCAGTTTCTCTCTGGACGGACTTCATGGAATCAGAAGCTCAGCTTGGGAGTCGGCCAGAGGCTGCAAAGCTGGAATGATCACTTAGTGCCCATGCTTAGCATTGGCTCCGTCTCTGTCCTCATGGCAGGGGCTGGCGTCTTGCAGGTGTGCCTTGGCGACAGGCGTGCCTGTCTGATTCGGCTGCCCAGCCTGTGAAGCCCTGCATGGTGGTCTGGGAACAGAAGTTTCTTTCCTCTTCCCCTGGTGTCCTGCATCGTGTTCCTGCTCAGGGCTTGGATCCCTCTGCTGAACCTTTCCCATGTGCCCAGGTGTCCTATGGAGGCTAGAGACACAGGTGTCCCCAGGCAGGAAGTGTCCAGGGAGACCCATCAGGCCACACAGAAAGAGGACCGTAGGGAGAGAAGGGCAGTGACTTTCTTAAGATAACATGGCTGGCCAGGATGCAGCCACAGTGATTACCAGGATTGCGGACTGTCTCTCTGATGCCATTTTACCCTCTGGTGGCCCCCACTGGGGCCAAGGCTGCCTCTATCCTCTGAGTTTCTGAGAGAGATCTTAAAACAACAGTGACGGGGGCACCTGGGTGGCTCAGTGGGTTAGGGCCGCTGCCTTCGGCTTGGGTCATGGTCTCAGGGTCCTGGGATCGAGCCCGACGCGTAGAGCTCTCTGCTCAGCAGGGAGCCTGCTTCCCTCTCTCTCTCTACCTGCCTCTCTGTCTACTGTGATCTCTCTCTGTCAAATAAATAAATAAAATCTTAAAAAAAAAAAAACAAAAAAAAAACAACAGTGCCGTTAACCACAGCAGCTGCTGCAGATTGAGCACTTACTCTTGCCAGAGAATGGGCTGGGCTGCCTTTCCTACACATTGCCGGCCCTCGTGGCAGCCTCATAGGTAGTGGGGTATTAGCAGGAGCCCTGTTTTACACATACGGAAACCAAGACTTTCAGAGGTTTTTACTTGGCTCAGGCCACACAGTTTAGTGGGGGAGAAGGTAACATCTGACTGTTGGGTGCTCTGTTCCTCTCTGTGAGGCATCCTGGGGATGGGAACCCTGAGCATGGTTTCTGTTCCCCAAGGCGGTTTTCGGGGCCCCCACAGACTGAAGGTGGTGAGGGCCACCCCTACAGGAGTATCCCAGTGATCACTCGTGGGGTTTAAAAAACTCTGCTCAGTTGGTGTGACAACAGAATGGAGAGAGGAGCCACGGTGTTTGAGAAGGGGATGGTTGGATCAATACACCGGGGACCCCAGATTTACTTCTGTAGCAATAATTCCTAGTAACAAAATGAATGAACATTAGGATTGTTGCTAATTGTGATGGAAATGTGCTTTTTGGTAATTTAGTTATAATCAGGGTTTCTGGTTCTGGCTTTGATTTTTTTTTCTTTTTTTGTATGTGACTTTTATTGCAAAAAGCTTCTCTCAGCCTGTACTCATTAAATCCCAAATTAAGCAAGAATCCCAACAGGAAGAGAGCAGCTCCAGGAGACCAGGCCTCTCTCATTCACACTGTGTGTGCAGTTGGGTATGTTGATTTGATTTGATCTGTGTGTGTGTGTGTGTGTGAGCACGTGCGTGCACGTATATGTCAGTGTCCTCTTTTAAGAAAATTTAAAAATAACTTTCTGCCAAAGCTGTGGGCACTTGGAGTAGGGTTGCTGAGCTGGCATCCTCCTCCTGCCCGTGGTCTGCTGTTCTGCTGATGTGGCCGGGCTGACGTGGGCAGCTCATCAGCCTGCAGAAAACCCAGCCCCTCCTTTAATGTGCTTTTCTAGAGGAAAGGCCCAGGAAGCCCAGGGGACAGCCACCTGCCGTGGGGCTCAGGGCAGAAATCAGCTGGGGTGACAGACTGGGCTGTCTTCGAGTGCTTTCACTTGGGAAGCCAGGGACCTAGACCTGAGTCACCTGGAAACGCCAGCAGGAAACTCAGTCTATCCAGGGCACCAAGACTGAAACATCATCGTGCCCATTTCATACACTGGAAGACTGAAATGCAGCGTAGAAAGGATGCATGAATCACATGCCTGGTTTATTTTTACTTTTATTTTTATTTTATTTTATTTTTTTAAATTTATTTATTTGTCAGAGAGAGAGGGAGAGAGAGAGAGAGAGCACAGGCAGACAGAGTGGCAGGCAGAGGCAGAGGGAGAGGGAGAAGCAGGTTCCCTGCCGAGCAAGGAGCCCGATGTGGGACTCAATCCCAGAACGCTGGGATCATGACCTGAGCCGAAGGCAGCTGCTTAACCAACTGAGCCACCCAGGCGTCCCTATTTTTCTTTTTTTAAAGTGACATTTTATTCTTTTTTTTTTTTTTTAAGATTTTATTTATTATTTGACAGAGAGAGACACAGCGAGAGAGGGAACACAAGCAGGGGGAGTGGGAGTGGGAGAAGCAGGGTTCCCACTGAGCAGGGAGCCCAGTGTGGGGCTCAATCGCAGGACCCTGGGATCATGACCTTAGCTGAAGGCAGACGCTTAACGATTGAGCCACCCAGGTGCCCCTATTTTTATTTATTTTTATTTTTTTATTTTTTTTAAAGATTTTATTTATTTATTTGACAGACAGAGATCACAAGTAGGCAGAGAGGCAGGCAGAGAGAGAGAAGGAAGCAGGCTCCCTTCTGAGCAGAGAGCCCGATGTGGGGGTCGATCCCAGGACCCTGGGATCATGACCCAAGCCGAAGGCAGAGGCTTTAACCCACTGAGCCACCCAGGTGCCCCTTTTTATTTTTTTTTAATATGCCTGGTTTAAAGCCAGACTGGCACCCATGTGTCTGGAGCCAAATTCCTATAGGCTGCAGAGGGGTGGATTTTTTTTATTGGCGGGACCTGTTCACCTGCTTCTTGCCTTATATCCTCTCTCTAATGTTCTCAGGATTCCCAATACGATAAAGTTAAGTGGTGTCCTCATTCGGAAGAGATTTTTTTTTTTCGATACCTTTTTAGCCCAACTTTCTATTCATTCATGTATCCCCACAAGTATATGTTGAGAACTTATCACGTGTTCATTAGTATTGTCGGCATTATTAGTATTGTCGGGATACAGCAGTTAGTGAGACACGCGGGAGTTTGTGTTCCAGTAGGGGAGACAGATGTTAATCATAGAACCACACAACTCCGTGACTTTCAACTGTGAGCTGTGGGACAAAGAGGGATAGGGGATTTGGTATGTGCTGCTAACATGGGACTAGCCTAATCTCTGTGGGACCAGAGGTCTGTTTGCAGCATTTCCAATCAGCCGTTTTGGACTTGGGTAGTTGTGTTGTTTTGTTTTGTTTTAGATTTATTTATTTATTTGAGAGCGGGCAGGGAGGGAGGGGCAGAGGGAGAGGGTCTCAAGCTGGCTCTGAGCGGAGCACAGAGCCTGATGCAGGGCTCCATCTCACAACCCTGAAATCCTGACCTGAGCTGGAACCAAGAGCCCAATTCTCAACTGACTGAGCCACCCAGGCACCCCTGTTTTTGCTCCTGAGCCCAAGTATTCAATTTAAAAATTGTTCTTTTAAGTTTCCTCTCAAGCTCTGGCCCATTTTGCTCATCTTTCAGGGCTATATTTTAACACGCTAGCTGTGTTCAGCATGTTAGCTGTTCCTCCTTGCTTGGTGTAACCCACAGGTTTGATAGACATGCCTCCCATGTTTTTGACCACATGGTTGTCCTTAGTTCTATCCAATTCAGAAGGACTCTCCAGTCCTGTTCCACCACCAGAGACCTCCATCCAAGAAGACTTAGATCCGAATTTAACTCCATTCCTCAGTGGTAAACAGAGTTGTTTTTTGGATTTATTTCTTCCTTTCTTAGCCATAAGATTTTCAAGTATCTACCATGTCTTCCAGAGGTCTGGGTTTATATTCTGTCTTGACCAAGGACTTAATTGACCTAAAGTCATTCTCTTCATCATTATCTGTTTCAGCTTCGTATCTCTCAGGTACACATT
Source organism: Mellivora capensis (assembly GCA_004024625.1). Classification (NCBI taxonomy): domain Eukaryota; kingdom Metazoa; phylum Chordata; class Mammalia; order Carnivora; family Mustelidae; genus Mellivora; species Mellivora capensis. Next base: position 66,903 of record PISX010004574.1, read on the forward strand.
TGTTCAACCGTTCTCTTTGGAAGAAAAGGTAGAACCAAATTAGATACCGATTCACCCTCCTTCTCACCCATTGCTCAAAGCCACACTCCATTACTCTTATAAAACCACTTTTCGCTTTCTAGTTGTGAATTGTTAGGAGGACAGACATGAGAGCAGATGGTAAAGGGATGAGAGGGATGGGTTAAAGCAACAGTTCTCAAAGTGTGTCCCCAGGGGAATCCTTGGAGTCCCTGAGACTCTTTTAAGAGCCCAGAGATCCAAATCATCTTTGTAATAAGATGGCATTCACCTTTTCAATCTCTTTCTCTCTCCAGTGGAGTTTCCCAGCAGCTGCAAATGCAGTGATACCATTGTAGACTGAATGTGGAAGCAGATATGAAAATCTAGCTGTCTTCTATTAGCCAGACATTAAAGAAATTTACAAAAGTGTACAATTCTTACTAAGCTTTCTTTTTTGTTTTGGAAAATACATTTTTTTCTTTTAAAAGTGTTATTTATATTAACATACAATGGCTTATTATTGGTGTTTTTGAATGAATTATTGGGTTTAATTTTGAATACAGTAAATATTGTTAGCATTAATTCATAAACAAAAACTCTTTGATATCCTCACTAATTTAGAGGAGCATAAAGGGGCTCTGTGACCAAAAATTTGAGAACTCCTAAGCTAGAGAGTAAAGGGTCCCTCAGGTCTTAGAAGAATGAATACCAGTTTCTCAAGGATCAGACAGAGCCCCGTGGAAAAGCTTAAAGCGAAGTCATTCCTGATTCAGACATGTACAGTTTGTCCCGTGGTGTGAGTTGCCACACAAGAGAGATCCCTTTGGAACTACAGAAATCCTTTTCTCCCCCGGAGGAGAAGGACTGGGCTGGGCATCACCGTGCTACCATACTTTAGAGGTATGCACCAAGGACCCTTCCTGAAGCTCCCCAGGGGTCAGAAGGAGTCCTGCTGGGTTCTGTGTGCAACATGAATGCTTGGAGCCTGGTTCAAATCCCAGCCCAGATTCCTTAAGACAATTGCAGCACGGGAGTTCCCCATCCGTCTGTTCTCTGGGCTTCCCTCCCACTGCAGGGATCATAAGCTGGGCTTCTTTAGCTGAAGGAGAAAAGGGCTGGGTCTCAGGAGGCATATATCCCATGAGCCCTGTGTGTGGTAATCCCATGCCAGATGTGCTAGGGGGTGAGTGACGTTCCAGACCAGATGTGGAGCTGGGGGTGTGCCCAGCCCCTCCAGGGGTTCAGCTCTCTGCTTGACAGCGTCCTCCCTTTCCTCTGCACTGAGATTGGCCTCAGCAGCCCCGAACGAGGAAAAACCTGTGAGCTTCCACTCCTGGTCTCGGCGGGACTCCATGGAGCGCCTCTACAGCTGGCAGCCAGGGGTTTCAAAGGTCACCCCAGCTGGGCGGATTAGAACAACAGAGCTCCCTGACTGAGTGAAATTGGCTGCCCGGCAGAAGGCAAGTTGCAACATCTGCGAGCAGAGTCAGGCAGACGCCCCTTAACTTTGCAGTCTAGCCCTGGGCTCCACCGCGTCCCTGGTTCTCCTTCGTGGTCTTCCTCCTCTGACGGACGGACGTTGGACAGGATTCTCTGCAGTCCAGTGGTAAAGCGTGGCTGCCCGTGTGTCCCTGCTCATGGGAGAGCTGCCCGGGGAAGAGGCCACGGTAAGGCACATCGTTCTCGGGCGTATGGCTCTGCCCCACGGCTTGCCCCTGTGGGTCACAGCAAGGCCACCTGGCACGGCCCGAAGCCAAGGAGCTGCTCACTCGGGCAGTAGGCACTATCAGGGAATGGGTCAGGATCTGAGGGCACCGCAGAGAGAAGATGAAGGTGGGAGAGCAGAGCGGTCATTGCCTGGGGCCCTTCTCCTGGTGGTTTGCTGCGTCCGCTGCCTGCTGCCTGCGGGGAGGTGGGAGGTGGGTTCCTGGCTGGCTGCCAGTACAGAGCCTGCTGGGAGCCCAGCCCTAGAGGTAAGGCGTGCGGTTTCCAGGATGCCTTGCTTGCAGGATCAGGTGCTTAAAGACTACGATCATTTTAAATGTGTGCACTTTGGGTAGAGAAGAGGACAGCTGGTTTCTCTAAACTTGTTCTGCCATATAACTTCATCCCTAATTTTTAACATTTCTTTTGAGTCTTTTTGCCTCAGAGTTCACCGTCTTTTGGCCACAGTTGAAAATGTTCTTTTCTGGGTTCAAGAAACAATTTAAAATGCTTTTGATCAAATTAAGGTGAAGTTAACTTAGGGCTGCTTTGGATGATTAACAAATTATGTTACTTGCGAAAACCTTATTTGGAGGTGAGCTTTGGCCCGAGCATTGTGTGTAGGGGACTGCCTCCAGCTCTCTTGAACCTTCGTCTTCCATTTTTTTCTCCTTTTAATTCTCCGTCCTTTGATCTGCATTTAACTGGTATTGAATGAACCGCCAAGCTGGGTGTGTTTCCAGCCACTGAGCCCGGCTCTGCCAGTAGAGAAATTATGGCGAAAGATACCCAGCCCCTCTGGTGTTCTTGACTGGAATGTGGTCATCAGGCTGGACAAGAGATTAGAAGGGAATAAGGATGGTTTGGTTTGATTTATTGTTACTATTATTATTTTACAGATTTTATTTTTAAGTAATCTCTACACCCAATATGGGGGTTTGAACTCGTAACCCCAAGATCAAGAGTCACACGCTCCACTTACTAAGCCAGTCAGGCACCCCTAATTTACTATTATTTTTTGACAAACATCTTAGTTATGTCAGTAACCATTACTTGCCAATGTGGATGGATTCTGTTTATGCTGCCAATGGCAGCGGGTGGGGCGATGGGCTGAGCGAAGCTCTTTGGTGTCTCTGGCCAGCCTGGGCCTGGGCTCTGGTCCTGCTCGCCTGATAGTTAACTAACTACCCCCGAAATCACCTTGTGGGGGACTGGATGTCTCCTGGCTGTATTGACTTGCCTGTTCCTTTTCTACCTGTGAAGCCAGACCTCCTCTGAGGGCAGATGACTTCTGTCTTTTGTATTCCTGAAGCCAGCCAAGTACTTTCCCTTTGATGCTAGCATCCAGGACCTTCGGGAGAGTTAGACAGACCTCAGATGATCTTGGATCAGGGTGGTATGCAGAGAGGGTCCTGAGGCTGATGTCACTACTTCTAGTTTTCGGCTCCCCAGAAAGCAGAGGGGGAAGAGTCTTGTGTCTTTCAAACCCAAGTCTAAGAGCAGAAGCGGAGGCCCATTGCCAGTCCACCATCCTCTGTGAAACTCCCAAGCCTTTACCTGTTTTATCTCCCTTGACTGGGGACAGTAGGAAATGCCTCGTCGGGGTCATGGGGGTGCTCTAGGAGGCCTACAGGGTAAGACAGAGGTCAGACTTGGTTTTGGTTTCTACTTCTTACCTCTGTGACCTTGGACAGGTGTTATCTCTGAGCTTCGGTGTTGTCATTTGTGAGAGGAGCGTAGTCAGAAATGCCTTGCAGGACTGTGGGGACTGCCCTCAGTCAGTTGTGCTGCTGGAACAGACACGACGGTGCTGAGGGAGGCTGCTGTGGGCCTCAGATCTGACTTCCCTACCTCCTCACGGAGTTCGGCCATCTGCTTCCCACTGCTGGTCACGGTAATCCCTCTCAGATCCCCTTGCCCTGAAGGTGATGGGGCTGAACTGGGCTCCTTGATGTCCTCTATGAAGAGGGCCTGTGTCCTGCAGGGTGGGGAGACCAGCTTCTCTTTGGGAACGGATGACAATGTTGATCGGCTACTACTGATTGAACCCTTTTCACGCTGTGCTGTGGGTTTTGCATGGGCTCTCACTCAGATCCTCCCTGCAGCCTTCTGAGGCTGAGGTCATCACCCCCATTTTACAGAAGAGGAAACAGAGGCCAAGAGACTGGAAGTACCTTGCAGCTCATGGCTGGATCTGTGGCAGGGTCTGAGCCTCATGTTTCCTGCCCTCACTCTGAGCCCACCCTGTGCTGAGTGTCTCTGTGGCACTGGAGGAGGCCAAAGGGAGCAGAGTTCCCCTGAGGGTATGGTCCTGGGGGTTCTGCAGGTTTGCAGATTTGAGAACCCCATTCCTTCCCTACTACCAGGCTACCACACTTGCCACACACACGTGATTATTCACTACTGTATCTCAAACACCTAGCTTGGCATATGATCAGTGTTCAAGAAATCTATTTTAGTTGAGTGAATGAGTATATCCTGATTTTTTCCATTAAAATACCATGATGACTTTAAAATGATTGTGCAAACATACACAAACCAGTGATCAAAATATGGCAAAATGGTAATTGTTGGAGTTGGGCAATGGATACTTAAGGTGCTCGTTTTATCATTCTTTCTGTTTTTCTGTATGTTTGAAAATTTCCATAATAAAATTTATTTTGAATTTAAAATTTCTATATCAATTCCTATCATTATTCTCCTTGTAAACATACACTTGGATAGCTCCACTGTGTTCCACCAGTTCTCATTGTTAGACACTTGGCTGGGCCTTTCTTTCTGTTTCTACTTTCCAGGATTATTTGTTTATTTCTTCTGCTATAAATAATGTGATTAGCCTCCTTAGATATAAATTTTGTGCTGCATCTCTGATTTCTTCCTTAATAATACATTGCTAGGGGAGCCTGGGTGGCTCAGTCAGTTGAGTGTCTGCCTTTGGCTCAAGTCATGATCCCAGGGTCCTGGGATTGAGTCCCGCATCAGGCTCCTTGCTCAGCAGGGAGCCTGCTTCTCCCTCTCCCTCCGCTGCTCCCCCTGCTCATTCTCTCTTTCTTCCTCAAATTAAAAAAAAAAAAAAAAAAAAGGCTAAATATAGGATTTCCTGGGAGGAGAGATGGACTTTTTTTTTCCAGAATCTCTTTGCCAAACTGCTTTCCAGAGAGATCACACCAATTGATATGCACCCACCCCCCCAGGCGAGTGTGCCACCTTACCACAGTCTTACTGACATTTTATGTTATCTTTTTAAATGTCGGTGTGGTCAGTTTTTTAGAAAAGATAATGGCTTGTTCCGACTTTGTACTCTTGGATTCTCACCAAGGCCAGGCCGTGTCCCTTTGTTTAGAGGCCATTCTTCGGGCTTCGGTGAGCTGCTCTGGTCATATCCTCTGCCCGTCTATCTGCGGGGCTGTTCCTTCTTGTTGTGAAGTATTCCCGTCCTTTGTTTTTGCTGCAAACACTTTATCCCATCCATCTTTCAGTGCTGTTGATGGTATGTTTTGACCTGCAGAAAACCTCAGTTTTACATGTAAATGTGCAGACTCCCTCGCTGGCTCCTCTGCCCTCAGAGCCCCTTGCCACCGGCCAGCTCTGACTGTTTACAGGGGGCAGGAGGGCCCCTGGTTAGGAATAGGAGCTCTGGCGCCGGACGCCTGGGTCCAAGTGCCAGTTCTGGCCCCTACTAAATGCCGTGACCTTGAGCAAATTTCTTAATCTTGCTGTGCCTCTATTTCTGATCCATAAAATGGGGAGGATGAGATTAACTGTCTCCTAGTGTTTATATGAGGAGCAAATGAGCTGTTGTTTAACGTGCTTAGAATAGTTCCTGGGGAATAGGAAGTGCTACAGAAGTTTTGCTTATATTGTTATCTACTGCTGTGAACCTGTGAGTCTTATCATTTGGAAAAGATTTTGCTTGCATGGCTAATACCTTACCAGCCAAAGAGAAATCTGGGTTTGTCGGACAGGGGCGTGCCCTGTTACAAAACAAACTAATTTCATGCCCCTGATACCACTGTTCCACCACGTGAGTAAGACATGGTCCCCTGTCCTGAGCTGGCCCAGCCTGGTGAGGCTCTCTCCTAGACCTGCAACTTGGGGCAGGGAGACTTGGGATGCACTCCAAGTGGTGGCTGTGGGTGTCCACCGGCTGCCTGGGATCTGACCACCCTGCTTCTCTCATCTCTGCCTCTGTTCCCAGCCTTGACCTCCCTATGAGACTCTGGCTCTTATAGCAGAGAAGGGATTTGCTGGAAAGATGGGGAAGGAGGAGCTTCCCAAATGCACCAGGAATGCTGGCCATGCACCGGGATGAGGAGCGGTACTCTGTCTCATCTGACCTGGTCTTCCTTCCTGTTCGCAGACCATGGGGGATGTGAAGCTGGCTGCCTCAGCACAGGTTTCTAAAGCCTCCATCAGTGTGGATCACTCGAGAGCCGGTTCCATGCCCCTCACTGAGGCCCCTGCTTTCATTGTGCCCCCTCGGAACCTCTGCATCAGAGAAGGAGCCACCGCCAAGTTCGAAGGGAGGGTAAGAAGCATGGCCGGAGGGGAGGCTGGAGAGGAGAAGGGGGAGGGTCATCCCTACTTCGGGACCCCTTTCCCTGGCAGGCTGGATCTTGTGGAAGCCTGGTTTTCTTCGGACCTACACATAAAGGGACTATCTATCAGTTTCCCTGACTTGTTTGGTTTGTGGTGACTTTGGTCGATGTTGGAGAACTCGGGGGTGGAACGGGGCTGTTAACATAGGTCATGTTCTGGGTAAGTGCTGTCTAATTGTAGAAGATGACGCGGTCTGGTGGCAGCTTGGGTGGACATATGTGCCCTCCAGTCTGGACGGCTGAGAACATACTATCAATTTTCTTTCACTTCCTCCCTCCAAGGAGCGTTTCATTAACTAGCCCTCTCATGTATCCCCCTTGGCGTATCCAGAGCAGTGCAGTGGGAGGTGGGACCCCTTGTCCATTCAGTCACTTTCGCTAACGAATACTGGTCTCTTGCTCTTACCCGGCCTCCATTTCTTCTTCTGCAAATTGGGCCTGGTAATCCCTTGTCTATCTTGTGCTAGAAAGGGGGAGAGGAAGACGGGGACATGGAAGAACAGCTGTAAGAATACTGAGGTTAGGCCCATGTGGAAAGACTTGTCGCAAGCTGCTGTTCAGGCTACCGGGAAGTCACGTCGTCATCTTGACATGGAGAGGCACTTGGACTTCAAGGACATTGGCGAGTATTATTTGTCCGGGGGTATACATGGGGGACCTACCCCAGGAAACACTGTAGAGGCTAGGTGGTGTTATGAATCTACAGTTGAAGAGCAGGCCCCTGCACGAGTACAGTTCAGTACAGAAGCAAGGGCTCAAGCACACCCCTCATCCAAGATGGCACTGGGCCTTGCCTTTGTTGAAGCACCCGGTTTGGCCTTGTGTGGGATGGCCCTCGCCATCTGGAGAGTGCAGGGCCACACTGTGGTGCGTGCGCCCCGTGGTCCTGTAGTGAGGGCTTTTGGCCAGCGGGGCTGACGTAACAGTCCTTGTCACACCTTCCCCCGGAAGAAGATGGTGGGGAATGTTGGTAACGCGGCTGAGGGGTCTCTGTCCTATTTCTGGGCCCTGCCAGAATGAGGGCTCCTTTCTGTTGCCCTGACTATGGTCCCACATTCCTGCAGCTGGCAGGAAAGAAGCAGCAGAAAAATCCCTGAGGACTTAGAGATGGCTTACACCATGGGAAGGCGTGGCCTAGTGATAGAGGCTGTGGTTTGGATGCACACCGAGAAGACTGCTGAGGGAGAGAAGCCAGCCCAAAAGGTCACACACTGAATACCTCCGTGGGTATGAGATGTCCGGAGCAGGCAAAGCTATCGTAGATTTGTGGTTGCGGGGCTAGGGAGGAGGCATGGGGCCTGACCGCTAATGGCTGGAGGGTTCCCCCTGGGGATGATGGAGATGTTCTGGAATGAGATGGCGACGGTGGCTGGACCACTCTGTGAAGGTGTTATACAACACCGACTTTATACTTAAAAGATGAAATAGAAAAAATGAACTTGAAAAAATGGCTTAGCAAAACTGATCTCATCTCCAGTACCTTCCCTCCTGCCCTACTGTCTTGGGGAGATGAACTCCATATCGAATTCTGGCAGACACGGGGAGGAAAGAGAGGACTTAGCTTCCTCTGTAGCATGGTGCTGCTTCTGCTTCCTTTGCTGCCTTTGGAGGTCACGAAGGGACCATGCCCTCGAGTTATTTGCTCTGGAATCTTGTAGAATGAGCATTGGCCCAGGCATTAGCACACTGAGCTCTCTGTAGCTCGGCCACCCTCCCAGTGGCTTCACACCTTCCATGGACCTGGGTTTACTTCTCTGAGAAGACACAACTCGTGGTTTCTGTATTTCGGCTCCGGGAATGTGAAAAGAAAGTGAGGTGAGGAAGAAAATGGTAAAATCCCTTCCCAAAGTTAAAAAGTATAGTAACATTGTAGTTTTTGAGTGAGGTAAAATTCACATAACATAAATTGAACCATCATAAACAACCCAGTGGACTGAATGCCTTCACAATGTTGACTGCAGTGTTCTGAAAGTACGGCATTCTCTGGGAATTTTATTTTGCTTATATTGATGAAAGTTGACTTTCTATGTTGCACGTGGATTATATGTTGAAATGAACGCCTTCCTTGAAAGTCAGCCGGCAGAGCTCTTTCCCTTTCCAGCCTGCCCAAATTCATGCAGAACAACACCTGGGCAGCATGCTAGCGGAAGACACTTCCAGAGAGATCTTAGATGGCGTGTCTGGCTCCATCCAAGAGCTTGCAAATGGAAACACAGAGGGAGAGACTGTCCTCAAAAGTGCTCTTAAATGAGCATGCCGCAAGTGTGTGTGATCACCATAGCAAAGGGCACAGAGGGATGTTTTGCATTAGGGAAGAGCCATCTCAGAAGATTCCAGAATGAGGACACTGGTTGTTTTGCTACCAGAGATGCGGTTGAACAGGGAGTGTTCCTGATCTGATGCCCTCAGAGGAGAGAGAAGTAAGATGGTGTTCACTTGGAGGGCTTTGAGCGGGAGTTGCTGTTATAAAAGACTGAGCTCCGAACAGGGTTACTCACTGACTGTAGCCAGTGGTTCTCTGCCTCCGGTGCCTGGTACCCTTCACTGCTGCAGCACTTGACCCTGCCTGCAGCAGACCCGTCCCTCCAGGTGCTGGGGTCCATCCTGTCCAGATGCTCATTCTGCACCAAACCAGCCCTGGTTTTCTGTCACAGCCACCTCAGGCTCTCAGCTCTTCATTAACTGGGTTCATGTAGAATTGCTTTTGAATGAGTGGCTGCTTAGGCCCAGGCTGGTGGCTACTGCAGCGGGCATAGCCCTCTCTTCTTTGTCGCGGCCGCAGGGGCTCTGTCTACTCCCCTCTGTAAAGTTGCCACCACCAGCCCAAGCGCTAATGCCTGGTGTGGTGGGTCCTGGGGTGTCCCAGCTTCTTCTGAACAGGGCAGAAGGACCTGCCCATCACTGCAGAGAAACGCAGTGGCTACCAGGATGTGAGAAAGTTAGAAAGGTTTGCTCCTTGCTGCCTTCTGAAGCCAGTAATCAGAAGTGGGTTCAAATTTATGCTTTTTGTTTTTATTCCTAAAAGAGATAAAATAGTTGCTGCCCTGCCCTCATTTCCTTATTTTACCTATATTTATAGGCTAAGGACTTAATGAATCTTTTCCTCCAATAAAGCCCCTCTTTCTATCAAGAAGACTTGGGAGACATTAAGGTAGGACCACAGGTCACCCTTGTGGCTCATGTCTTGTTCTGAGAAGCTCCAAACTGAGATGTTCAGTCTCAGTACCTCACATCCATCAGGGCTTTTCCACTTTATGGCAGACCCTTTGGACAGCCAACACCTGTTACCACTTCCCTTTGCCCTTGACCTGTTCTCCTCTAGAAGCCATTGTAGAGGCTTCCCTTCCAGCTAGAGGTGGCTCAGTGACACATTCTGGCTGATTTCCAGGAAAGCTCTTGGTTTTCTGATTAAAAAAAAAAAATCACTGGTGCTCTCATGTTCCACCCTTCCTCTGCTTCTTGCCTCGAATGCAGGTATGATGTCTGTTGCTCAACTGCTGTATTAAAACCATGAGGCAACAAACCAGAACATTGAGGATTGGCTGGGGTGGGCATGGGTTGTGGGTACAGCAGTAGAGGGAACATAATCACTAGCAACTAAGAGACAAAAAAATCCTAGGACTTAAATACTTTTTTAGATAGGAACTTCGGCTGTGGTTATTCATACAGGAAATTTTACAAAAACGTATTCCTAACTGATAAACTCCCAATGAGATGCCTGTGGAGTTACTCTCTCTTTAATTGATGGGAATAAATAGGGAAGAAGACATAGCACAGAAAAGAATGAAAAAAACTTTCAGATCAGAGAAAGAAAAATACTGTATGATCTCTCTTATATGTGGAATCTAAAAGAAAGAAAAAGAAGAAACAGCCAAACTCATAGATGCGGGGAATCAGATTGGTTGTTGCCAGAGGTAGGAGTGGGGTGTGGGCAAAATGGAGAAAGGCAGAAAGGTACAAACTTCCAGTTATAAAATAAATAAGTCATGGAGATGTCATGTACAACACAGGGACTGTAGTTAACAATACGTTGTTGTATATTTAAAAGTTGCTAAAAGAGTAGATCTTAAAAGTTCTTACTACAAGAAAAAAATTTATCACTATGTTTTGACGGATGTTAGATTCAATGGGGCGATCATTTCACAATATATACCCAAATAGAATCATTTTATTATATATCCAAACCTAACATAATGTCATAGGTCAGTTATATTGCAATAAAAAAAGAAAAAGAAAAAAAATACTTCTTTCAGGCCCTTGCCAAATCCACCAATAGTGATGAGTGTACTTTACTCTGAGGTGAAGGTGGCCCGGCCCTTAAAGCATTCTAGAAGAATTCATTCCTCCCTGGCTCTGGCCATCTGGCCTGACCTGACAGAGTCTAGGATCTATGAGAGGAAGTCAACCATATGGGGTTAGGAGGTGAGTTAATATCATGTAACTGTTAATGACATTTTCTATAATGTCATTATAGAAAACCACTATTCAATCAGGGTCTATTGATGTAGCCAAAGCTGCCTTTTAAAATTTTTTCTTGGGTCTGTCAACTGGAGATTATATTTTTAAGAACTCATAAAACTTTGGATCTGTATCTCATCAGTATCACCTCTAGACCCAGGCAACCTGAGCCCACATTCTAGAAACCCCTGTTCCTTCATCTGGCTGTATCTTCACCTCACAGCATGGGATCTATCTGCCTAAAAGTTGTGCCCACTGGAGGCACACTATCCCCCAGGTTCTGAGCACTTGGGATCCCAGAGTTGTCTACCAAATGGCCCTGAACCCACTCCAATGCCTGTGTGGGCCTCTTTGCATGAGACGGCCTGCTAGGCCTGAGCAGGGTGGTCTGGGGGCAGCTGTTTCCTTGGGGGAGCAAGACAGTAGACGTAACTCAGATGTGGGGCTCTTTTGTTTGCCCACATGCATAAGGGGACCCCCACAGTGCAGAATGCCATGAGGGTGAGAAGAGTAGTACACCGGACTGTGCCACCATGGGTCAGCATTGCCTGGCCCCGGTTCTGGGGCCTCCTTGTGTGATAGCTGGGGCCACACCAATGCCAGGGGCTGACGGAAACTGTTCCACCTTCTATTGCCCGTAGGGGCTGCTAAAGCACCCACAGGCCGCTTCTCTCGACACCGAGTCAAATAGGAAAGGAACCAGATGATGGGGAAATATATTGACATGACTGGAGATTTCTTCCCCTCCGCACTGGAATTCATTCTTATCAGAAAAGGCAAACATAGTGATAGGCCCTGGCTGTGCTATAAGTCAAATGAGCTGATACTTCAGTGTCTCTTAAGAAGTCCGGCCCAAATGGGGCTTCCCTCCAGACCGAGGGGCTCGGTGCTTACTGAAGTGGGCTTCACGACGAAGGGCCAGCCCCAGCTCCTCAGGGAGTCCCTGTTGAAGCCGTGGAGGGTGGAGGAAGGGAACGGAGAAGACCTGACCCATGAGAACGTGAGTACTTCCTCAGTTTCCACTTAGCCAACAGCAGTATCCCTCCCACACCGACTCCTTCCCAGCTCGCTTCTAACTCGGAAGTGCTCAGCCACCGTGAGAAATTCGAGGGCAGTATCTGCTAACTTCGGGGCTTTCTGTCCTCAGGAGTCTTGGTGTAGTTCTGGAGGAAAATGCGTGTATGTAAAGCAGTAGGATATGACAGTGTGTAATTAGCAGCTTGAAATGGTTGAACAAATTGCTTGTACTATAGGAATCTAGAGAAGATTAAGGCAGGGTTTGCAGTGGCTTGGAAACCCGTTTCCTGCTTCCTGACTTCTGTCCTTGCAGTTTGTCCTTCCTGTAGTGCAGGTCTGCCTGGGCCGCCCCCGCTTCATGTCCCCGAGCCTGCACGGGAGTTCTTCAGCGCTGCCTACGAGGCCTTTGCAATCCGCTCGTAGCCATCCGGCCCTGTCCTGCTCGCCTGTCTTCCTCCCCCTAACACAGCCAGCCCTAGCCCCGCTCACCCAGCCCGCCGTCCACAAAACGGGGACTTTGTTCTGCTTTCACTTTTGAGGAGAAAGGGAAATAAGAGAAGTATTTTATCTTTCCTCTCCAGCTGGGTTTAGGAATGGGGACAGAGTGTGATAGGAAGTAGCATTTAGTGGTGTCCTATGGGGTCAGACATGTAATTGTAGTCATTTCATCCTCATGGTAAGGTGGCCTTCTCTCCATTTTTTTTTTAATAGAGGAAGAACTGGGGGGCTCAGAATGATTACAGAACATGTTAAGGTTATGTCAGTAAGTGATAAAGGCAGTACTTTGGGGTCCAGCTCTTGTATTTCTTACACTATATGATGCCATCCCTGTCTCATGTCTCCTCTGGTTTCTGGAACTCTGTTTCTTACTCATCATCATGCCCTGGGAGTAGCCTGATGCCAGCTGCCTGATGTGTGCTCAGTACATGTTGGGTGCCCCCCAAGAACCAGATTGGTAGGGTCTAAAGCTCCAGACCTCTTGCCAGTCAAGTTCATAGGGACTTGGTCTTATGCTTCTTATAGGGTCTTAGCTCCCCTTATCCCATCCAGACTCTGTCTGGCCCTTCCAGAGCCCTCACTGCTTACCCACACGCCTGTATCCCTGCCCCCTTCCCTTCCTCAGGCTGTGCCTTTATCAAGAATGCCCTTTCTCCTCCTCTCCACCTCATCTAGTGTAGGGGTCCAAATTCAATTCTGCCTCCTTCAGGCTACTCATCCTTAAGGATGCTTTCTTTTTAAAGCATCTTATTAGAGTACGGAAGAGCCATTGTCATAGGATGTGGAATATTCCCAATAATCATATAAGATCACTTGTGAGTAATAACCACAGGAAAGAGTTGTCTACTTTGGCCTTTTAAAAATATATTATTTGTTAATTATCTAAAATAATTTTGTTATAGAGAAAAAATGATTTAAATGTTAAACTATTTGTAAAACAAAAATTCAAATAATGTAAACAAGTTCCTTGCCTTGACCCATACTTTGCTCTCCAGAGGTAACCATTGTCTACACTTGGGGTATCCTTCCAGAAGTGTTCAATGCACACAGAAGCATGTATCTGCATTTGCATATATATATATATATATATATATATACACACAAATGGACCATGTACATATACTGGTCTGCAACTTGGCCTTTTTGCTTCACATCTTTTGGCATTTATTTTTCATATTGGCACATACATCTACCTCATAGATCTAAACATGAACTTTGTAACCCTCCATGCTTCCCTTCTCTGGATTCCTTTAATACTTACATGTATGACTTATTTTTATTTTGATCAGATTACAGTTTTATCGGTTGTTGTTGATTGTCTTTTGCTTCTCTGTGAGAATGAGTTACCCAAGGTCAGGAGCTGTATTCTCCAGTAGGAAGGCTGGTAGCCACCTGTGGCTATTTCAATTTAGGTTAAGATTAATTACAATTAAATAAAATTTAAGATTCAGTTCTTCAGTCATGCCGTCCCATTTTAAGTATTCCTTATCCACATGAAGCTAATAACGACCAGCTTGGGCCACACAGATTATTGAACATTTCTGTCATCGCAGAAAGTGCTGTTGGACAGGGATGATCAGGACTACTCTTCCATGTAACTCAGTTCCTATAAACCAGAGACCCACAGCCAGAAGATATATTGAAAGTAGCATTCCATTTGCAATAGAAATAAGACATTAAATTCTTTTTTTTTAAAGATTTTATTTATTTACTTGACAGAGATCACAATTAGGCAGAGAGGCAGGCAGAGAGAGAGAGGAGGAAGCAGGCTCTCTGCTGAGCAGAGAGCCCGATGCGGGGCTCGATCCCAGGACCCTGGGATCATGACCTGAGCCAAAGGCAGAGGCTTTAACCCACTGAGTCACCCAGGCGCCCCAAGATTTCATTTTTGGATGGCTGAGTAGTATTCTGGGGTGTGTGTGTGTGTGTGTGTGTGTGTACATATACCACATCTTCTTTATCCATTCATCAAAACATTAAATTCTTGAGCATTTACTTAGGGCATAAGATTCAATTCAAAGAAAAATGTAATCTCTTGATCAAAGTATCTTTGTCTTCCATTTTTGTTGAAGAATGGTGATCTTGATATCTGGGCCAAATTGAAGGGCTCCCAAAGTTTCCCTAGCTGCCCATTCTAGGTAGCTCAGAAATTCGCATGGCAAGGAGTACGGTGGTGGGCTGCAGGGTGTTACAGAGTTCTGCAGTACTCACCAGGAAAGCAGCAGAATGGAGAATGACAGGACAAGCATTGCGGAAGCTACTACAATGTTAGCAGGTGGCCACTTCTGGCTCAGGACGTCAGACTCAACAGACTTACTGACTTCTCCTTCCTCCAAATATGCCACTGATATGCACATATAAGGTTACAAAGAGAATTGATCTAGAGCTGTGCTGAGAACAGGGGAGGGGATGTGAATGGGTGAGTGATTTTCTCTCAGCTCTGCCTGCCATCGCATCTGAGGGGTGAGGCTTTGGCTTTGGCAAGAGCCTCATTTGGGGGTGAAAGCTTGTGGAGACAAGGAGTGGCCTGTAGGACAGAGGTCAGTGTGGTTAAAGGATGTTTACTTACTATCCATATGGAGAAAACTAAAGCTCATGGTATGGATATTGGTATTTCACAAGAACGTCTTTTTACTTGGCCATCAGGTGAAATGGTTGGCCGTGCTGTCTGCCCAGACATTCTGAGTGAAGCCTGCCAGTAGTTGTGTCCAGCTCAGGTGCCCTGAGCTTGCAATTGGGTCCCTCATTTGGGGAGACAGGACTATAACCATGGAATGGCAAACTCTCACCAGCTTCCTACATTTGGAAATGAGTTCCTCAGTTACAGATTGTGAACAGTTCACTCATGGCCACCAGAAGTTTGAAGAAAATATTTATACAATATAATACGGCTATCCAGAAAATTGTCCTGTTTTTAAAATCATAGACAAAACTCAAAAGTGTTAGTCATGGTCAAAGAACAGGAAGCAAACTCTGTAAGCTCTGGAAAACCCAAAGTAAAAGAATGGCGACTGGTAAGGTAGAGGTGGGAAGAGAGAGGAAGAGAAAACGAAGGATGCTAATGTCCTCATCTTACCGGGTATGAGGTGAGGAGGAAGCCATCTAAAAGAGATGGACCCAGTAATAAGTCTGAGTCCATGACTTAAAACCATAATGACAGAGGCCAAAAATGGTCAGCCAGACGGCCATATACAGCACAGAGATCTTTTGTGTTTGGCCAGTGGTGTTCTCCAAACATTTGAGCGAAGATGTACAAATGAAAAGCCTACACACAAACACTTCATTTCTGAATGGCTTTGCTCACAAAGTAAGACTTAGTAGTGCTTCCGTGTTGGGGACCACCTCCTGCATCTAAGGGAGTCTCTGCCCGCTTGCTCTGGTCCTCCCCATTCCTAGTCCTCTCCCAACACACGGCCAAGACTCTGTTGCCAGTTGTGACTTTGTCTTTTCCCTCGCTGTGTTGGTATTAATAGTGGGAGAGTGAAAGGTGGGCAGAGAGGACCTCGTGACACTTCTTGTCCCCACCCATTTCCTATACTTGTGTGCCCTGCCCAGACTCCATAGGCATTTGAATTTGTGATCTGGCCATCAATGTCCAATGGAAGATTTAACAATCAACATAGGACTGGCGGGGGTGGGGGGAGAGGGCAGTGTAAGCAAAATTCCTCATCCTTCATAGTGGGAATCTGCTAAATGCTATCTCGATTCCTAAATCAAGAAATAGACACAGTGTTCTACCTGTAATTCTATCTAGAATTACAGATAAGAATGATAAGAATAGAAAGATGACTTCAGCAGTTCTATCTGGAGAGTGATACTGTTGCAGGGAGGGGAAAGAGCAAAGGGAAAGAAACTTTTTGCCCTCAACTTTCACCTTCTACTTTAGACACATTTTTTTTGCTTGAATTTTTAAACAATAGATGGAAATTACTTCTGCAGTTTGTAAAAGGCACAATAAAATTGGCTTGTCATATCTTTTTTTTTTAAGGTTTTATTTATTTGTCAGAGAGGGAGAGAGAGAGAGAGAGAGAGAGCACAAGCAGGGGAGGGCAGAGAGAGTGGGAGAGGGAGAAGCAGGCTCCCCACAGAACAGGGAGCCCAACTCAGGACCTGATCCCAGGACCCTAGGATCGTGACCTGAGCCGACAGCAGACATTTAACCGACTGAACCACCCAGGTGTCCCTGGCTTG
Source organism: Mellivora capensis (assembly GCA_004024625.1). Lineage (NCBI taxonomy): Eukaryota > Metazoa > Chordata > Mammalia > Carnivora > Mustelidae > Mellivora > Mellivora capensis. The sequence continues at coordinate 83,369 of PISX010004574.1, forward strand.
GTGTATCTATCTGAGCTTGTGTCCAGATTCCATCTGATAAGTGGTCAAAGGTGAATACACAGTTTACAGGAAAAGAAACATAGGCAAAGTCTGGGTGTCAAAAAGTATATAGCTCTGCATCAAAATACATTGCATGGCAGTGCGAGCAATTAAACAAATGGAAGTTAAATTGAAAACCAGCAATGTAAATGACACCGTGAGCTCACTGTTGGCCTATGAGGAAACAAGTGAAGGTTTCCTTTGCTGGGAGCACCGTTTGGTTTAGCCTTTCTGGGGCTCAGAAATGTTAACAGGGACAACCAAACCACCGATGTTTTGCCAAGAATTCTGCTTTTGACACCATATTCTACCCGTAATGGAGAAGGAAAATTAATTGGTGCAAAGATGTTCAGAGCACTATTTAAACAAAAAAAGAATGGGTTTTTGCTCAAAAGGAGGTGATTAAATAAACATGTCAATATGGCAGATATTGCATAATCATATACTTGTCATTTTGGGGAGCGATATCCGTCAGTGGGAATGTATATAAATGATGCAAAGTGGAAAGAGAAGTGGAGCAAAGACACCGTGCACAGTGCGATCCTACCACGTAAAAACATCTACATGATCACTGCCTAAAACTGGGACAGTGTTTGGAACTATGTAAATAGACATCTTTTTGTTGTAAGTTCTTTCAGCATCTGTAGTTTTTATTTTAAAAATTTATTTATTGACTTATTTTTGAATATTTATTTATTTGAGGGAGAGAGAGCATGCATGTGAACAAGCATGAGCAGGAGAAGCAGAGGGAGAAGGAGAGAGAATCTCAAGTCAATTTTGCACAGAACATTGAGCCCCACGGGGGACTCAATCTCATGACCCTGAGATCACCAGTCTAAGCTGAATCCAACAGTTGGACACTCGCTGGACTGTGCCACCTAGGCGCCCCAAGTGTCTATATTTTTAAAATTTTACAGTGATAGTTTACCTGTCACGGAGCAAGAGAAAAGGCTGGTGCTAATGGATGCATCTGTCTCCTTCCTAAGAGGCTTTTAGGCACCTATTATTTTAACATGTTTCCGATTATCTCAACTGTCTACTTGAAATGGAAACAAAGTTCTGTGGCAAAATGAGCAGTGAGAGATGGAGGGACCAGATCAGGCTCTTCTTACTCTGTGTGCCTATGGTGGCCCGACGGAGGAGGTATGAAGTGGCCAGGCTTGGCATTCCTCAAACCCGAGTCATGGGAAACATCAGTTTCATGGCCGGGCAAAGACAGTTTCTGCAGGACCTGAGATGTTCACATTCCTTATAATAGGCAACCTCCTTCTAACTTTAATAATGAAGATGCTGCTTTCTTAAAAATTGGCTCACATGAGTCGAGTTCTCTCTGTGTAGCCCAGACACTGGGACTACACAGAAGAATAAAATGGGATCCCCACCAGCAGCAATCTTGCAACTAATGGATTATCAATTTTGGTTACAGAAAATTAGACTTTTTCTCTTCTCTGAAGCTTCTTCCAACTCCCTGTGTTCTTTTCCATTGCCACGTTCTAGAAGGGTTGTATTCTGCAGTCTACAATTTAGAATTTAATTAGATGATTAACATAACATGTTTGGAAAGAACACTGGACTTGGGTTCTCATTTTTCTGAAGTTGCCATAAAACTTTCAGCAAACCACTCAGCCTCCCCAAGTCTCAGATTCCTTTGTATCTGATCACAAGTTAGATGTCCATTAAGGCCCTTTGCAGTCTGAAATTCTGATTCATGTACTGTCGGGTGTGTTCCTTACTTCATATGTCAGTTTGTTAAAAACACACTTAAGGGGCGCCTGGGTGGCTCAGTGGGTTAAGCCTCTGCCTTCGGCTCTAGTCGTGATCCCAGGGTCCTGGGATCGAGCCCCACATCGGACTCTCTGCTCAGCAGGGCGCCTGCTTCCTTCTTTCTCTCTGCCTGCCTCTCTGCCCACTTGTGATCTATGTCTGTCAAATAAAAAAAAAAAAAAGAACAAAAAGATGGTTCTACTGTTCTTTAAAAAAACAAACACACACACACACACACACACACACACACACACACACACACTTAAGTCCCAGCTCCCAGTGGGTGCCTAGGAAAGAAAGATTATTTGTGCAGCTTATGAATTTTCTCAATTTTAATCTCTTACCTCATTAATGTTCTGCTTTTATTTACGGCAGACTTCAAGTGTTTGAATTTGATTCATTTAACTCATGGGTTTTTTTTTTCCTTTTAACTCATGTTTATGGAGCACTTTACTGTGAGCCAGGCACTGTATCAGTTTAGAACAGGAATTGTTCAAGGAGGCTGGACTCTCATTTGTGAGGTCTGTAGTATTTGCGATCTACAAATCAGGTTAGGAGTTGGACCAAATCATCTTGACAGTTGTTCCCATCTTTTGTTATTTTTTTTTAAAGATTTTATTTTTTTATTTGACAGAGAGAGAGATCACAAATAGGCAGAAAGGAAGGCAGAGAGAGAGGGTGAAGCAGGCTCCCTGTTGAGCAGAGAGCCCAGATGTGGGGCTTGATCCCAAGACCCTGAGATCACGACCCAAGCTGAAGGCAGATGCTTAATCTACTGAGCCACCCAGGCACCCCATGTTTTGTTATTTTATTCAGTTCCAATATCTTGGAGTTGAAGTTTTCTTTGTAATTTGTTCTGTCTTTTTTTTTTTTAAGATTTATTTTTTTAGAGAGTGGGCGGGGGGCAGAAGGAGAGGGAGTCTTAAGTGGACTCCATGCTGAGCACAGAACCCAACATGGAGCTCAGTCTCATGACCCTGAGATCAAGACCTGAGCCGAAACCAAGAGTCAGACTCTTAACCTATTGACCCACCCAGGCGCCCCATAATCATGTCTTACTTTTTAAGTTTCTATAGAATGACATATAACGTTATAGTAGTTGCAGGTACACGTAATGATTCAACATTTAGATTCAACATTTAGATATTGTAAAATGATCACTACAATAAGATTAGTTAACATCCATGACCATATGTAGTTACAAGATTGTTTTTCTTGTGATGAGAACTTTTAAGATCTACTCTCTTAACTTTCAAATAAACAGTGGTGGTATTATTATTATTATTATTATTATCTTAAGTAGGCTCCATGCCCAGCGTGGAGCCCAATGCGGGGCTTGAACTCATGACCCTGCGATCAAGACCTGAGCTGTGATCAAGAGTGGGATGCTTCGGGGCGCCTGGGTGGCTCAGTGGGTTAAGCCTCTGCCTTCAGCTCAGGTCATGATCTCAGGGTCCTGGGATCAAGCCCCGCATCGGGGCTCTCTGCTCAGCAGGGAGCCTGCTTCCCCCTTTCTCTCTGCCTGCCTCTCTGCCTACCTGTGATCTCTGTCTGTCAAATAAATAAGTAAAATCTTTAAAAAAATAAAAATAAAATAAAACCTAAGCTGCTGTCCATTAAAAAAAAAAAAAAAGAGTGGGATGCTTCACCGACTGAGCCATCCAGGTGCTCTCACAATATGGTATTATTAACTGTGTTACCCTGCTGTACATTACATCCCTGAATTATTTATTCTGTAACTGGAAGTTTGCACGTTTTGAATGCCTTCACCACTTCACCCACCTACCACCCCCCGCCTCTGACAACCACCAGTCTGTTTTCTGTACCCATGAGCTTGTTTTTAGATTCTACATATAAATGAGATCCTATGGTATTTGTCTTTGTCTGACTTACTTCACTTAGCATAATGCCCTCACGGTCCACCTGTGTTTTCACAAATGACTGGATTTCCTTCTTTTTTTATAGCTGAGTAATATCTTCTGATATATTTGTGCCACATTTTCCTTATCCACTCACCCATCAGTGGAACTTCTTAGTTTTCATAATATGTTCTACATTTCTACAGCATGTTAGAGGGCACACAGCCCTTCTGGGTTTCTTAGAGGGCAGAAAGTGCTAGTTACTTCAGCTCTCATTTCTAAGCAGTTGAGCAATGTAGGCAGAATTAAATGGAATGAAATGTATGAATGGAGGCCCGGTGAATCCCAGAGCAGAGCGCTCTCAGGGAGACCTACACGGAAGATTTGGCCAAGTTTCTAACCACCTCGCCTGGGTTAAATCAGCCCGTGCACTAGTGGGCAGTAGAACTGAAGAACGGCTCCTGCCCTCGGGGCTAGGGTCACCTGCCAGGGCTCCCAGGCCCTCCCCACCCAGCCCCCACCAGGCTTCATCGGCTGGGAGGTTCTTCTCTGAGCACTTCTCAGCCCAGAAGCCTCCCATGGTTTTGAGTCTGGACTCCCTTCCTGACATTCATTGTTCTCCACAGCATGGGGTGGGTCCAGTGCTCTTCCTGACTGCCCTAGGACCTGGGCCCCACCATCCCTGAGCAGATCCTGGGCGTTCATCGCCTCTCTGACTTGTCATCTTTCTACTGTAGTCTGGACCCCGAATCTATAAGAGCGCTCTCCAGACTCTACTCCACTTCTTTAAAAAAATTTTTTTAAAAGATATTATTTATTTATTTGAGAGAGAATGAGAAAGAGGTCAGTGGGAAAGGGAGGGGCACACTCCCCACTGAGCAGAGTCCAACTTGGGGCTTGATCCCAGGACCCAGAGATCATGACCTGAGCTGAAGGCAGACGCTTAACTGACTGAGCCACCCAGGTGCCCTGACTGCTTCTTCCAGGGAACCCTCCTGCTTCTCCTTGCCACTTATGGTCTTCCTTCTGAGTCACCTGAGCCTTTCTTACACTGTGTATCTTTGGCTTTATGTGCTTGTTATTTCTGTGCTTGTCACTAGAAAGAGAGAGCCCCTTGAGAGCGATTTCTTACTCATGTTTGCTTTCTTCACAGCATCCTGGATGGTGCCCTGCCCATGGAAGGTTTTCAGGAATGCTTAGATAGATTGTAGCTAATAAGGGTGGATTTAAATACACCGGGCCACTGCAGTCAGCCTGGTGATGCTCAGATCTCATCCTTTGCAAATGTCTTCTCTTGGCAGTTTGCTGCTTGTCATAGGGAACTGGCTTCTCTTGGGACCAGTGTGACAGTAGGAGGGCTGGGCTGGCAGGCAAGTGCCTGGGTCTTTGCTTTTAAATCTCTCTGACCCTGGGCTTTCATTTTCTCATCTATGCACAAGGAGGTTAGACCAGAAGATTCTGAAGCCTCTTTCTGCTGTAAAAATAAAACTTAAATGAGGTTTTAGGGGACGAATCATGGTTTCCTGAGTGTGCACCGCGCTCCGTGAAGCTGTGACACTTGGAAGCCCCACTCCACTGGCTGGTTAATTCAGTTGAGGAAACATGAGTTACAGGTAGGCTGTCTGGTACACCTGGGATGAAAATATGACAGAGAGGACCAAGAGACTGTCCCTACATTCAAGGGATTCACATTCTCAAACAACCAAGGCTATGCACGCACCCCTTCAAAGCCACCCCGCACGCCCTTGAACACTGGTGTACTGTCTGGGAAGGTAGGAAGTGAGTTCTCCTGTTGCTTGTCACACCTGAGGGCTCCTTCACATTGGATCTCTGTCTCCTGCCGCTGCTAGAGCACTATGGATGGAAAAGGAAGCAGGGGAACAATGACAGGGAATGGACATCTGTGTCCCGACAGAGCTGTCTGAGTGGTGGTAAGGAGGACACTGGCCCCTTGTGTTCTCTTATCTGCTGGTGCTGAGTCCCTGAGCAACTCCGGAGAGATGTGGGTCCATCCCTCTCAGAAGACTCCAGCAGGGTATAGGGCAGGCCGGAGGCAGTGGGAGCAGGGCGGGGCGGGGGGGGGCAGTGTGGGGAGGGGGTGACTATTGAGGGCTGGTGTTTGAGATGGCAGGCACAGGCTTGGGAGGCAGGGTTGCCTTCGAAGTGTGAAGGACTTGGCTCACCCAGCCCCAAACCCTGGCACGCCTGACAGGGGAGTAAAAAAATGAGGCTGGAAGGGTTGGAGCCAGGAAGGCAAGGAGAAGCAAATCAAATCTGGATCCTGATTTAAAAGGCATTAGGCTGAGAGGAGCCAAGCACCTGAACATACTTTCCACAGCCTGTCATGCAGGGCTTGTGTCATCTGTGAGCAGCGAGGGGATGTTGAGGCCGTGAGGACCGTATCCCTTGGTTGCGGCCCCCACAGACTGACTACTCGGGGACAGATGACGCCGCACAGAATGCCAGAGGACGGGGTGACCTGCCAAGGTTACGTCCAGGAAGGAGAGCAGAGACATCGGTTTCTGGGAAGAGTGAGCGTAATGACCTCGTGCCGGTCAGCCCCACACACGTCTGAGGAGCTCTGGCACTGGACTGGTGACTCCCCTGGGGCAAAGCTCTTTTATAGTAAAATCAAGTGAGCCACTGCCCCACTTTGACCTCTTCAGTTTCAGCAGTCAAGGCGTGGCTGTTTCAAGTTTGGGATGAAATCCGGACACCCAGGTGCTGGGGTCCGTGGAGATGCTGTGTAGAATTGTTTCTTACAAGGGGTCCTTCTGAACCCACTGGGCTAAGACCAAGAAATCTGCATCTGACTATACCCACGTCCTCTACAGGTTATTCTTTAAGCCACCAAGGGAGACCACTGCAATCAAAGGTTATGGCTGCAGGCTTCGAGGCACATTGGGGAGCACGTGGGAATGGCCAGAGCCGTAGACAAGGAGGTAGAATCTTCTGGGAAGATGTATCTGATGATCAGGAAGGTGTTCTCTTCACTGATGGGCTGCTCGAGCACACGGTTGACTCATATAGGTCAGTGGATCTCAGAGATCTGCTCTGTGTTTGCTAAGGTGCCTATATGTATGTTTAGTGCATAGTAAGCAGATACAGGGCGTATAAGCATAGGGTTGGTACATAAAAAGATTTTTGCCCCACTTCCCCTCCCCAACCCCAAATTCACCCGCCTGGAGTGATATTAACCCTACACTAGATTAAGTTTTATGATGGTTAAAATCCTCTCCTGGGACAGGGGTGAGGGACCAGAAAAGAGCAAAGGGGAAATACGGGCTAAGAATTACGCACAGAAATGAGTCTTGTACATTCTGTATAGTTGCCAAAGATGGGCTGTCAGTTTGACTAATAACCTTCCCAAAAATCGTGATCAGGTGCTAGGACCATTATGTCCTTAAAAAGGAAACCAGTTGCTTAGGAGATGGCATGACAGAACATAAATAGTAGGAACTCTCCAGGTGGTGTGAACCAATGGATATGTGCACATTCATCTGTGTGTAAAAAGGGGAGCGATCTAGATTTTAAAGATGGTGAAAGATGCTATTGGGACGAAGAGCAGAGGGTCCTGCCTCTGTCATGGTCCTCTGCCCTGTGGTCCTTTCCACCCCAGAACTCAAACTGGCTTTTCCCAAACTGGCTCAGGCCTTCACCTGTTTTTCTTCACCTCTTCTCCTTTGTGGCCCTGAGATCTCTGTTTGATATTCATTAATGGTCCCTGGACCTCTCAGAGCTCCCAGCCAGGTGAGAGGCATGACCTGTCTCAGGTTTTAAGGGTAGAAGCCGGATAAGTAGACAGGACTCCAGCTGTGGCCAAAGATGCATTGATGCCTCTGGGAGGCCCAGTTCACCTTGACTTCTTCTTCAGGGAGTGATGGATAACCCTGTGCTTATAAACATGAGCTTGCTAGGGCTCCAACGGTCATAAGACGTCAAGGCCTGTTACCAAAAACCTGTGTATAGACCTCTGTGTAGTGGGGCTGTGGAAGGAGTAAAGAACACAGGCTTTGCAGCCAGGAGAGCTGGCTTTGAATTGCTTCCACTAACTTCTCGAAGCTTCATAGATGAGTTGGGAATAGTAAGTCCTAAATCACAGCATGATTGGAAGGGAGGCCTAGCCCCATAGCAGAAGTATGCCAGCACATAGTAGCTGCCTGATAAAATGGTAGGAATTATACTAGTCATATGATCGGTATCGCTGGTCTGCCATAACACTAAAAGTCTTGCTCGAAGAATGTTTTCAAGAAAAAAATACAATATGCTATTTAAGAAAACTTAGAAAAACAAAAAAGTAGAAAAAAGGTTCAGACTGCATATGGTTCTCCATTTCTCCACAGTCACTATGGTGATGTTGTCTGATAGTTCTTGTGGTTTTTGGCTAAGCTGGGGATTTCTTTTGTTGTCAATGTAGGAATAACTGTAGGATTTATAGGGGCAGGGGTCAGACTTGAATCCAGGCCCCTCCTGTACTAGCTGTGACCTTGGGTAATTTTACTAGTTACTTCCAAACTCCCTGTCCTATCTATAAAATAGGGTTACTACTACCCATATTGGGGCATTGTTTAAAGAAAGCATATTTGCTTCATTGTCATATAAATAAGTGCTTAATAACTTGTAGTCATAATTAAAATCATTCATACTGTTTTGTATCCTGCCTTTTTCACCCAATATACCATTTTTCAAATCACTGTTAACATAATTTTAATGGTTAATATTCCATTAAATTTGAGATACTACCATGTACTGAGTCATTCCAGCACTGGTGGTCATTTAGATGATTTGTAATATTTCCTTTTATAAATTAAATAAATTTTAAATATGAAGCCTTCCGTTCCCTATTTAATATTATATCCGTCCCCTATTTAATATTATATCTTGGGTTTGCTTAGTTTATAGTAGGGGGATTACTGGAATAAATAAGGGCTTTGGGTACTTTTAAGTTCAAGTACTTTCCAAAAGGTTAGTCTTTGGCTCACCCTGCCATCAATGAAGGATGAGACAGAGGCCCCCAGTTTCCTGGTCTACGTGCTCCTGGGTCTGTGACACGCATACCCAGTCTGTCCACACAGCGTGCCCTCCCACCAGCATCTTCCTGCCTCAGCTCACTGTCTGGTTCTCCTGAGATTGGCCCAACTGCTCTCGGAGCCAGACTCCTTTCCTGGGCCCCGGTGTGCCGCGGTCCTCTGGTGTAACCTCCTGGTGCTGGCCTCCTGGTCCTGGGGTCAGACTCTGACTAGAGAGGGATGGCATAGCTGCTGTAGTTTCAAGCTCAGAGATTCCTCTAGCCACCCAGGGTCAAGTCTTGAATTACAATTTGTAATTACAATTTGTTCTTCTTTTTCTCTTTTCTTCTTTGCACATCAAATCCTGACCTGCATATTCATTAATTTTAATCTTTTCGTTTGAATCACCTCCTTATTCAGAGTATCTGTCACTGTGTCTTCACTGGATCTCAGACAAGGAGCTCTTAGCGGTGGACACTGTCCCCCACCCATGAGACAGAGCGCTTCCTAAGGGAGGGGCTGCGTCTACTGTGCTGACCCCGACATCGGTGTGCGGCAGGCATGGGCTAGGGCCTGTGGGGCAGGAAACACTGAAGACTGGACTCTTGGTCTTCGCTTTGAGGCAGCCGGACTGAGGTGATGCTGTGTGCGCACATGTAACTTTCATGTGATTTTCATTTTTGTGTAAGACTTGCTATGTTGACTCCATCTTCTCTGTTCCTCCGTAAATGTAGGTACTCTCTGAGTGGTGACTAGTCCTTCATTGTCTCTCTGTCTCCTACAAGTGTGGCACAGTACCTAGGAAGGCTGCTCCATAAGCTTTGCCAAGTGAGTGAATGAGCAAACACCAGTTAGTGAGCAAAACCCTAAGCTCTCTGGTCAGAGTATAAAATCCTGTAAAATATGTGACAAAATCTAGCGGCAAGAAGCATTCCCCAGACCTCACAGAGAAGGTGGGCTCCATCTTAGGCTGTTCTGGAGGTCACTAATTTATTCAATCACGAAGTAAGATGTGGTGCTTAATTATGCTCTCAAGAGTATTCTCTGGGAGTGAGGGGGCAAAGGTGAAAAATCTTGTCAAAAGACTAGGTGGTATTGGAGTAGCTTTTTGATATCTGGAACTTTCTTGCCTGTGATCCTATTACTCCCTGAAACACTCTAGTGGGAAAAGGCATGGGTTTGGAGAACCCTGTACTAACGAATTGTTAACTGGCTTTGACTTTGATTTTTCTTACTTGTAAACTTAGCATAGTGATGCTGACTTTCCAGGGTTACGGGGGAGATCAAACGTAGTGATGTGCACAAATGAGACTGAGTGTCCATCTCCTTTTCCCATGTAGCAGGAACAGGAGTGGTTCACTGCCTCTGGGAAGGCCCCTCCTGTGGTCTCCAGAGACCCCACAGAAGTATTGTAACCCCAGGCTGACGTGCTCGTAGGTCGCTTAGGAGAGGAGCTGCGAAGTGACAGGAAAAAGGTTTTGTGTGCAGTTCATGAGTTAAGAGAATATCACTTCATTGTGGGCTTGATGGAAAACATTATGTGAGGTTGGTTCAGATCTTTCCAGAGGTCTGCCAGCAACCTCAGAAGTGGAGCCTTATTGAAAACAGCTGGGAGGAGGCTGGCGCCCAGCCTCCCATTGCTTTTCCATGCCCCAGAGCTGTCTCGCTCTGTGGACAGAGCTCAGCCCCAGGACTCTGCCAAGGGCTCTGGCAGCCTCGCCAGGGGATAGGCGGTGGCTCTGCCCAACTGCAGACTCCAGCTCCAAGGTTGAAACCAGTTAAACCAAGGGGGTTTGGCTGGGACTGCCCATCAGTATTTCTTCCAGGGCTTGGAGGTAACCGCTGACTCGAGTCCTCGCAGGATGAGTTAACTGTTATGAGGTTCTCTGGGCAGAGGCGCGGGCTGCCGGCCAGCCAAGGGGCAGATGGACTCTGTTGTCCTTTGAAGTCCTCTCAGCCATCCCACTGGGCTCCAGCTAGGGCTCGAGGACATGGTTCGAAGCACCCACGTGGAAGCCTCTCCCGCTCTCTGGGAAGGGCCTTCCGTTTAGCCTGCTGCCTGCTCTCCTATAGCCGCAGCCCATTTGGTCTTATTCCAGCTGATCAGCAGCCATGCCGACTTCAGCCGAATTTTCTTCAAGGATGTCGTGCCATTCTCTCAGCCTTCTTTTCTGAGGGGACTCCGAGGCACAGCGAGTGTCTTTTTTAATTTGTTTTCATGAAAATGTGCTCCTAGCAAATTTGCATAATTCAAACCTCACTAAGTTTTTCGACTGTTTTGGTGCTTTCCAAGAAAGTAAAATATATTCGTTGTAAAAATAAAAATTGGAAATACAGAAAACATGGAAATGCAAACAATCCCACCACTAGAGATAACAGCTTTTACATTTTTGTAGATTTCCTTCAGATTTTTTCTTTTTTTTAAACAACTTTTTTTAAAAGATTTTATTTATTTATTTGAGAGAGAGTTTGAACAGGGGGAGGGACAGAGGGAGAAGGAGAGGCAGAAACAGACTCCCCACTGAGCAGGGAGCTGGACTTAGGGCTCGATCCCAGGATTTGAGACCATGCCCTGAGCTGAAGGCAGCCACTTAACCAACTGAGCCCCTCAGACTTTCCTCTAGAAAGTATATATCTATTAAATATCATATAATACATACTAAAAAACTATGGTTTATAAGCTCCCATTTTACTTATTATTTAATGAACATTTTCTTACCTGTCTTGAGATTATAATTTTTAATAATGTTTAGTATTTTATCTTACTATTGTATTGCATTTTAAATAGACTGTATTTGGCTTTGGATTTCCAATTTTTAGCTTTTAAATAACTTAAACTTATATCCATGATCATGGACATCTTTGATAATTCCTAAGACAGATATTTGACTTTGTGAATCTTTTTAAGGCTTTTGATAGCTATTTCCAAATTGATAAGTTAGCCATATAAGATCACCATTACTATGCTAATTTTTATAGGTAAGAAAAATGAAGCTCAGATTATTACCCTCAAGTCAGCAACATTTAAGAATTTAATTTTCTGGGGGTGCCCAGTGACTCGGTCAGTTAAGTGTCTGCCTTCAGCTCAGGTCATGATCCCAGGGTCCTGGAACTGAACCCCAGGGTCAGTCTCTCTGCTCAACAGGGGTTTGCTTCTTCCTCCCTGTACCCCTCCTCCCTGCTTGTGTTTTTTTTCTCTCTCTCAAATAAGTAAATAAAATCTAAAGAAAAAATTATTCTCCCCTACACTCATAAGTGCTAGTAATCACTTTAACTATTAACATACTTTAATGAAAGATATCACATCTTAAATTACATTTGCTTGTCACTTTTAAACATTTTTTATATATTTGTCTGCCTCATGACTTCTTGTTTATATCCTTTGCTTATTCATTTATGTGTTCTTTTTTTAATGTATTTTTTTAAAGATTTTATTTATTTATTTGACAGACAGAGATCACAAGTAGGCAGAGAGAGAAGAAGGGAAGCAGGCTCCCTGCTGAGCAGAGAGCCCAATGTGGGGCTCGATCCCAGGACCCTGAGATCATGACCTGAGCCGAAGACAGAGGTTTTAACCCACTGAGCCACCCAGGCGCCCTATGTGTTCTTTTTATTTAGTCATATAAACATTTTACATATAAAGAATCTCCATCTTTATATTCTGTATATAATTTAGATATTTTTAGTGTGATTACCTTTTAATTTTGATCATAATTTTACTTTTGCACAAAGTTCCACATTTATGAGTTCACATATCTTTATGGCTTCTGCCATTGGTGTCAAGCTTGGAATTTCTAAGATTATATCTGTTTTTCTTTTAGCTTTTTTTTACTTTTAATATTTAATCAAAATGGATGTTTCTGTGTATAGTATGAAGTAGGGATCCTAAATATGATTTTTTCCCAAATGATCCATACTTAATAATACATTTTCCTCCATTTCTCTGAAGTCACTTTTATCATATACTGAAGTCTCATGTATATAATTTATTTTAGGATATTCTGGACTGTTTTATTAACCAATATTATATATATATATATATATATATATATATATATATATATATATATACTTGTAGCAGACCCAAAATGTTTTTAATTATTGTAACTTTTTAACATTTCCATATCTAATAGTATAATACCACTGATCACTTTTAATCCAGGGGCAGAGTACTTTTCATTATTTATTCAAAACTTCTCATATGTGGTTTAGAAAGTTTTTAAACTTTCATTACATGGGAACTTTGCACTTTGTAAGTTTATTCCTGGATGAAGTATGTATGTATGTATACTTTTTCTAACTGGTAATAGCTACTGGATATGAAAACAGTCTTACCTTTTGAGTGGTTAGTTTATAACAGGCTAAAGCCAATAGTAGAGATACATGTGTAGCCTTTAATGCTTTTATTATTGAACAAAAAATACTAGAAATTAATGAACCAACTTTTCAATTCACAAAATCAAAGGATAAAACAAACCAAAGGAAGCTGAAGCAAAATATTTATATAAGAGCAGAAATAAGTTCATTACAAAGTAGGAAAATGATCTTAATTAATACATTTAAGGAATAGTCTTGGAAATAGGCAAACCCAACCTGGCCAGGCAAAGAAAAGCATAAAATTTAGAAGTAAGACTCCAATCACTGATCTAGAGTGACAAAAAATGAGATTTTCATGTTCAACTTTGAGAATACATTTGAAAATCTTGAAAGAAAAAGATTTTTTCTTAAGAAAATAGGAGCTGCCAAAATTGAAAAACACAAAAAGACTAAAGAAGAAATTGGGAATGTGAAAAATTTAGTAGAAGAAACTAGAAAGGTTGAGGAAATATCTCCTGAAAACATGGTAGATCCAGACAGTTTTGTGAGTAAATTTATAAAACCCTCCAATAAACACATCATTCCAAGCTCAGTATTTGTAGCACGAAGGTTATTTATAGTGTAAATGGAATATTTCTTTCATGTTCTCTCTCACCTTAATGTGTTCAGTTCTGTTAAATTCTTAGAAAACTGGGATTGGGGGGCGCCTGGGTGGCTCACTGGGTTAAGCCTCTGCCTTCGGCTCAGGTCATGATCTCAGGGTCCTGGGATCGAGCCCCGCATCGGGCTCTCTGCTCGGTGGGGAGCCTGCTTCCCCCACTCTCTCTTCCTGCCTCTCCTCCTGCTTGTGATCTCTCTCTCTCTCTCTCTCTCTCTCTCTGTCAAATAAATAGATAAAATAAATAAAAAATCTTAAAAAAAAAAAAAAAAAGAAAGCTGGGATTGAGATTGGAAGGTACCCCTTGACAACATCCCAGCCAGATGATTCTCAAGCCTCCTTATGGACACTTCCGTGGGTGGGGATCTGCCATGTTACGCTTGGTCCCTTTCCTGATTATTCAGGCACTGTGATCCTTCCTTGTATGAGCCTAGATCTGCCTCCCTAGATGTTGGAACACACATCCCTATTCTGACTGCTGAAGCTACACAACACAGAGTCTTCTATTCAAGAACTCTCCTTGTGCTAAAGACAGATACGCCATTCTTCGGGTGTGTTTTACGTCAGGCTAAGCATACCTACTTCCATCCACTAATGTTGATGTTCCTTCAGTAACTAACTTCAGTAACTATCTGCTGAGTACCTGTGAGGTGTCAGCTGGGCAGTGATCACCTCACAGATCCTCGAGCCCCTTCCTCAGTGTCCTGTTCACATGTGGCACATGTACCTGGAAGCATTCTGTCAGTGGTGGTGAGGTCGAACAGGATGGCCTTTTCCTCATCTGGACACTGTACTGTGATAATATGGCTTGGGAGTGAATAATGTTTCTGTAGGAGATTCTTGCCCAGCTCCCTTTACATGTGAGCTGCCCGCACCTCAGACTTTGTCCCATTGAGAATTTAGAACCTTCACGTGACTTGTCCTCTTTCCGTGTCTTTTTAGTTGGGCTTTTTTTCCTTCAGAATGTTGATTCTGTGAGCTAACGCCTTATGCCCCGTGGCATTGATGCCAACTCCATTTCTCTTGAGCAGACTTGCCATCTTCATTTAAGTCATTAGAAAGAATGTCGAAGCAAAGGAGAAACATGGGGTCCTGGGCCCTCCCAGAGAGACTGTGTCATTAATTTAAAAGTACCTATTGCTCATCTACTGTGTGCCACGCAGGGTGCCAAGCTGGTGATTCACTAGTGAGCCAACCCATTATAGTTCTTTCCATAGGCAGATGCCGGCTGGTGCTGAGACAGACAAGAGCAACCATGCATAGAATGAATTCCAAACTGTGAGGAGACTATGAAGGAAGAAGACAGAGTGTCAGGAGAGCATAACTCCATGACCTTGCTTGGGAAACCAAGGAAGTTGTCTCTGAAATGACCCTTGGGCCAGCCGTCCACTCCATAGTGGATTTAGTGGCCATGCTGGGGATGGAGGCGTGATGTCTAGTTCCCCCTCTTGAGTAACTCCAAGTCTCACAGGGAGTTGTGCCAAACGTGCCTGGAATGGCCAGAAGTGTAACCCGTGCTAGCGGTGGAGGTGCTGTCATCCCAGATGGTTGTGAGCTGTTCTGACTGAAAATAGTCTCATTTTTTCCAGTAGAGTCATCCAAATATCCTTGGAGTGCCAATATTTTGATGTTGAAACTTTCAGAACACCAACTCCTTCTTGCACCTGGAGACTGCCCATAAGTCTCCTGTCAGATAACGTGTCCTGGTTTTATGGAAAATACTGTCCCTGTGCTTGCTGTAGGGCCGAAGGAAATCTGAAGGGTGAGGTAATGGTGATGAGTTGTCCCAGATTTTCTGAGACAGGCCTGATTTTAAACAGTCTGTATTGTGATCAGTTAAGTGTCTGCTGGTTTTAAAAATGTAGTCACTTTGGATAGTAGTAGGATATTGGGAGGTGGGGGAGATCAGAGGGGGCTGGGTAATTGGAGAGGCTTTCTCCAGAGGGAGTGAGCAGTCCTGGGGGAGTGGCAGAGAGGGGGAAAGGATGGAGCGTCTTGGATTTGCTTCTCTCTTGGTTCCCCTAGCCATGCTTATTTCTAGGGCATCTATCCTGTTCACCTAAATGTGTCTGGTGAGCATTTTTGAAAGGACGAAACTAGGGCCATAAGGCAGTTGTATGACAAATAGAAATAGACAAATACAGGTCTGTCTATTTGTCTATAGACACATAGAGATAAAACTGTAATCATCTCCTTTGGCAAGAGGGAGATAACTGAGAATTGGTGGTATTGGCATTTAGCTCTGACTTTGGGATATTTTCTGGGCTCCTGCTTAGACCTGGAGCTCTGTCCCCAGTATCCAATCTGCAGCTGTGTTTAGAGAACTAGGCCCTCTGGTGGCCAGGGGTCAGGAGCAGCAGTGCCTGAGCCCTGAGCCCTGAGTGCTGTCAGGGGTCTTCGCCTAAGGACAGGCCTTGGTGAGTCATGCCGGGCAGGGTTCCCTTTGTTCCAAAGGTCTTCGCCTCAGATGACCTGAGAATTCTCTCTGCCACGGCCTGTGTTTGTGGTTTGAACCCCGGTGGCAAACCCTGCCAGGGGCAGCAAAATCAGTTCGAAAGGAGCTGAGGGCCAAAGAATATGGGTTTTTTCCACTTCTCCTTGTCCAGCAAGAGGAAGGAAAAAATACCAGCCTTGGAAATGGGACCCTGGCCCTGGACCCAGCTGTGAGGCTCTTGCAACAAAGCAGCTTTGGAATAAACACTGCTCTTGCACTTGCATCCTGTCACTTGCAGGGGGCCAAGAGCGCTTGGGCCCCAGGCATGCCCGTTCCCTCTGGGCTACAGCCTGACTTGGCTCCCCTCCTCCACCTCTGGGGCAAGAACCCCCAACTCGTTCAGGCTGTGGTGGGCACCAGTGTCGGCGGAGGGGCCGGGCGTGTTACAGGAATTCCCAGGGTCGGGGGCCTCCCTGAGAAGGTGAGTGGTGGCAGCAGAAGGAGCTAAGCTTTTCTAGGCTAAAGTGGACTTTCTAGGGACATGACAAGTTTACGGATTCTTCCCAGGCCCAACCTGAAGATGATCTTTTTAAGCAAACAACAGAAAGTATGGACCAGACCATTGCTCAGGAGCCCCCAGGACCGCTCCCAAGAGTCTGCTTCCCCCAAAAGGATCCCATGGGCACCTCCTTCCCTGGAAATTGCTTCTCTTGCCACTTCCCGCCGCTATCCATGGGACCGACACCACCCATTCTTCCCTCTTCCCCTCAGGCCTGGAGATGCCTAGAGCTGACATGCTTCATTCGGTCAAGGCCTTATGTAGGGCAATGCTGGTGCCTGCCAGCACACCCACCTATTTTTAACAGCTGCTGGAGCGGCACCTGGGTTCTCTGAGCTGGGCAGCCTCAGCAGTTACCCAGCAAAGTGGGTAACTGAGGTGGGGGCAAAAGCTGCTTGGGGTCAAGACTCCTTGACTCAGATTAGTAACAAGAACTTTTATCTAATGGCGGCCCCTTCTTCATTCCTTCCAGCTCTCTATGACAATAAAAGGAGAGCAGATGCCCAGGCTTTCTGTGGTTGGCCTGTTCACCATCCTCCTTCAATTAGGGACATTCCAGGGAGGGGCGGGGGAGAAGGCCTATTTGGGCTGTAGAGCTCCCAGCACAGGAAACCCTTGAGCTTCTCTTATAATAGTTTGGGAGATGGACTGGCTTTGAAACCCCCTGCACCAGCCAGGAGATGGTCAGGCCAAAGCAGGCTCCCCTGACCTTGTTCACAGGCGCCAGGGAGTAGGAGGTATGCTAGCCTTCCAGTGGGTGACTGTAGCTTGAGTTTTGTTTTTACTAAATAATTGGGCAGCTTTTCCCTCCATTTTTTCCAGATGCTTCTTCAGAAAAGAAATTTCAGTGGCTTGCACTGAGAAGTCTAAATGTGCTTTAAATGTGTTATTTTAAACCAGGACTCAAACCCCTTTGGTATTCCCCTGCCCCCCACAAGCCACCAGCAAACACCCAGAGAAGCACCACATGCATGGGCTTACCAGGACTCAAACCCCTTTGGTATTCCCCTGCCCCCCACAAGCCACCAGCAAACACCCAGAGAAGCACCACATGCATGGGCTTGCTCACAAGAGGACCTCATTTGAGGGTCTTGGCAATTGTTTCTCCTCTCTTTCCTGTGTCCCTTCGAGCCCTGCCCTAAAATCCCTGAACAATGGCTTAGGCAAGAACATCACTGCAGAATAGATCAAGCAGAAGTGGCTAAGGAGGGGTGCCGTGGTTACACTGGCACTATCTGTGGGGAGAGATTCGGAGAATAGAGGGGGCCCCAGGGCTCCGGCAGCCTGCACTTGCACCGCCCTGCCTGGCATCCTCCTGGGCTTGGAAGTCACCTCTCCTGGCCCATCCCAGCATGGGGTCCCTGCAGGGCTACCAAAAGGTGGGAGCCATCTTGTTTCTAAGCCCGAATGGCTGCTTTTCAGGAACCCAACCCTCTCAGTCCCTGGGCCTAGCTCCTTTGGGTCAGAGTGCTATCCTGGGAGGTGGCCCAGGATTCCCACTCAGCTGGCAGCAACATAGCCACAGAGCTCCTCCCTCCCCACCGCCTTCCCACAGTCCTCCACGCAAGCCTCATTTGTGGTGCTGATCGTATGCTCTGGCAGATTGCGTACCCCTGTCATCCAGGCGGCCGGGAGCCACTCCTGGGTGGAGAGCCTGCTATGTTCATCTTACTTTCTGGCCAAGAGAGAAAGCCGATGTGGCAGGAGCGCCGTGCGCAGACATAGGCAGAGATCAGGTCTCGCATGGCCTTGTGAGCCATGGTCATTGGATTGTATTGTTAGTGCAATGAAAAGCCACTGGAAATTTTTTAAATAGAGAAGTGACTTTGGTCTGAATTATATTTTTTCGAACTTTTATTTCTTGATTTTAATACTTAACATAAAGCCATCATGTGATAAGCAATGTAGTGTTTGGCAAAGGGAAAAACTTACAGGTATTTGAAACAAAATAGAATTCAGAGATTAATCAGGAAAAAAATGCATTGATTTCTTTTTAATGTGTAAAATATACATAGCATAAATTTGACCCTGCTCCAGTGTCCAGTTCAAGGGCATCAAGTGCCTTCACACCACTGTGCAACCACAACCACCACCCGTTTTCACTCTTTTCACCTTGTGAAACTGAAACTCTTTACCATTGATTGTGATTCCGCACTTCCCCCCACCAAAAGACGACCATTCTATTTTCTGTCTTCAGGAATTTGACTACTCCGGGTACCTCCTAAAAAGTGGAATCAAACTGTATTTGTTCTTTTGTGTCTGACTTCCTCCCTCCAGCATCATGTCTTCTGTCTCATTCACTGTGTCATGTGTCAGGATTTCCTTCCCTTTTAAGGCTGACTCCTATTCCATTCGACGTACGTACCACACTTCGTTTTCTGCGTTCATCTGCATGGACACTTGACTTGCTTCCCGCCTTTCTCCTGTTCTGAATAATGCTACTGTGAATGTGGGTGTCCAAATACCTGTTCAAGGCCTTGTTTTCAGTTCTATGGGTTTAGAGCTAGATGTGGAATTGCTGGATTATAGGCAAGTTCTATTTTTCATTTTTTGAGGACACTCCATACTGTTTTCTACAATAGCTACACCAGTTTGCGTTCCCGCCAACAGCACATGGGGATTCCAGTGTCTCTTTGCCAAGACTTGTTATTTTCTGTTTTTTTTTTTTTCTTTCTAAATAATGACCATCCTTAAAATATCTTTTTATAAAAAGAAGATGAAAATTATGAAATTATGACAACAGAAATAGCAGATGTCAGGTGAGTGGCCAGTGGAAAGTGAAATAGATGACTGGCAGGCTTGGGTTTCGGCATCTTATGTTGTGCTGGGTCTGTGGTTTGGGGAATGGACAGCAAGAAAAAAAGAAGTCAGCTTGTGCCAGAGAGTTCCTAAATGGCTGACCAAGAGGAGGCATCAAGTACTTTCAAAAGCCTGGGTTGTAGAGTGGAGCTGAAAGCTGGAGGGTTGATTAAAAGTCTAATAAGGAGCCGTTAGGCCCTAGGCCCCCTTCTTTGCCCCATGTGCCAGGCCACTGCTCCTCCCCAGCACCCTGAAAGACTGTACATTTCTATGGAGAAACAACCTGACCAGCTCTCAACTCCTGGACACAACGTACAATGAAGGCAGAGGTGAGCAGTTGTAATCGAGAGGGAGAGGGCTAAGGGCAAGTCGGCATAAGAGCCTCATGGCCTCCCCTCACTCTGGATCCTAAATGTTCGTCGACAGATGTAATTACTGTGTCCCCATCACCACCACGAAAAGCAGCAAGAGTCTTCTTTGTAGAAATGGATCATCTCAAGAGAAAACATCCACTGATACTGGTCGCTGAGGGTTTTAACCTAGTCCCTTTGCTGGGAGGTCCCACAAGTTGACAAGGCCCCGCCTGTGTGCATCGAGCTTTTTTAGTTCTTCACATATGAAGAATCAGTGAAGGGTCATCACATGCTCAGGGAAAGCCTCTGTTGTGGGAGAGACAAGAAGAATCAGAAAAGGAACCAAGTAGAAATAGAGACCACAGAAAACAGAAAACTTTGAAGAAATTTGATCTCGCTTTAGAATAAGATATTACTTCCATTAAATAAGAAGAGGATGTTATTCAAAACAGCTTTGAAAAGCCAAAAAATAAAGAGGTTTTTGAAGTTAATGAGAGCCAAAATAATAGTTCCGGTAAACTGGAAGATAAAATGAGAGAAGCTCCTGGAGAGAACAAAAATAAGGGAGAGAAGAATAAGTGAGAAAACAAATGCAGAAGCTCATCTAGTTGGGCTAATAGCCAATTCACAGGAGTTCTCTAAAAAGAACATTAAAAAAAACACACACACAGTGGAGAGAAAATTGTCAAAACACAAATTCCAAGAAATGAAAGACGTGTTACCAATAATGAGAAGACCTATAACCAAAGAGCCAATAAGATAAGGGAACAAAGAGGGCACTTACATGAAGGCAAATCATCATGACATTTTAGACTGTCAGAGAAAAAAAAGGAAGAGTCTGGAAGTTTAAAACTCACACACACACACACTCAGCACATGAGGGGTGAGGGATCAGTCTGACATTATCTCTCTCAGTAGATCTCTCATGGATCCCGGTAGCATTGCCTTCAAATGCCATGAAACAATGCCCTCGAAATGCCAAAGGAAAACAGGATTTCTGTTTAGAATTCCATTCCTAGATGAACTGTATGTTGAGTATAAAGTTAGAATATTGACACTCAGAAATGCCAGGTTTAAAAATTATAATCTTCTATGCATTCATTCTTGAGAAACCACTAGAAGAGGCTGTGTTTATCCAAAATGGTGATAGACACTAGGAAATGCCCCAGAGATGGTGTGCATCAGGCTGGGAAAGGATCCAGCGTAGACTGGAGGAGGAGGACAGAGTATCCCAGGAAGGCTATCTCCAAAGGAGGAAAAAATAAAAGCGAATGGTGAATTAGTTATGGGATGTGTTTGACATTGCTGAGAAGTTTATAGTTCTCCTAAGAAGTTGAGGTTCTTAAAGAACAAAGAAAAACCAAAGTATGGTAGTTATTAACTCCAGAAAAAAGGAAAAGTTCAAGAAATTGAATTGTAACATATCTGCAGCTTGGCAGTGAGAAAAGTTAAAATGAAAAAACACTATACATTGACATAAAAATTGTGATGTAATGATTATGGCTTGGGAAAGGGCTTACGGAGGGAGAGGGACTGGAGAGCTAAAAGCTCAGGTTCCACACAGAGAAGTTAGGAAGTGATGCCCCACCCCCTCGCAGTGGCCAGCTGGGAGAATCCAGGCAGAATGCGCGCTATGTGTGGTAGTGTGTGTGGGGAGCAGGTGTTGGGTCAGAGGATCAGCCTGGAGAGACCAAAACTCAGAAATCAAGCCAAAGGGGCCAAGTCAAGAGGTTTTTGGGGTTCAAGACTCTCGGCTCATTGTTGCCCACCTCTGCTCTTAAACAGAACTACCTCCCTTTCTCAGAGAGTCCTTATCATAGAGGACCTTTCCAGTATGATCTGTGGCCAGTTTCAGAGTCTCACGGGATCCAGGGTCTGCTGTTTAAGGGGTAAGGAGGCACTGCCAAAGAGCGCGTGTGTTCTTTGGGGAGCCTTCCTCTGCTGCTCCCATTCTGCCTGTGAAGTATGTCTGTCTGTCTCTCTCCAGGTCCAACCATGACCAGCGAGAGACTCCAGATGTGTTACCCCAGATTTATTTCCTTTCTGATACTCACCATGCCCTTGAAATTCCAGGGCCGCATTAGTCAGTGAGGCAGAAAGCAGGGGATCGTCTCGGCCTCAAAGGTGCACGTGGTATTACAGAAGGGGATGAATGGGGCAGTCAAAACCACACGTGGCATATTCGTTTCAAAATGTGCTTTGTGATGTTACATGATTCAGGGGCGCCTGGGTGGCTCAGTCATTAGGTGTCTGCCTTTGGCTTGGGTCATGATCCCAGGGTCCTGGGATCGAGCCCTGCATCGGGCTCCCTGCTCAGGGGAAGCCTCTTCCTCCCTCTCCCACTCCCCCTGCTTGTGTTCCCTCTCTCGTTGTGTCTCTCTCTGTCAAATGAATAAATAAAATCTTATAAAAGACAAACAAACAGTGATCTCTTTTCAAGCAGGGTTCACCTCTCCAGTAAACATAATGAGCCAATTCGGCTAAAGTAGAGGTGTTCTCAGTTAAAGTGTCAGGTTTTTATCCAGTGGAGAGTATAATACCTTGAGGTTGTCTTTAAGGATGTGAATCGTTTAGGATGGGGACCGGCAAGGCCAGAAGTTTAAAGGACTAATATTTCTTAGGGCATTTTGGCACCGTTAATAAAGTTGGGAGCTGCGTGGATTCTGGGGTACCTTATTATGAAGAATTACTTTGAGGAGGAGAGAGAAGCTCTGACCTTTAGTTGTTATTAATGGCTGTCATACCTGTGCTTATTTTATTTGGTCATAAACTTTCCGTGCAAGTGGTGACTGGTATCATCCCTTCCTTTAGCTGTGTAAACTGAGGGCCAAAGAAGTTAAATCACTCGCCCACAGTCAGGCAGCTGGTAACTGGGGCAGACGCTATCCATACACAGCTATGTCTGATTCCAGAGGCCGGATTCATCAAGACTCTGGTCTGCAAGTGACGGAAACCACCTCCAGCTGGGGTAAGCAAAAGAGATGTGCTATCTTGTACAAGGGATCCTGGGTCCAGCACGGTTCTGGCAGGCAAAGTCTCCATCTCTTTTCTTCACTGTGTCTGTGACGTCTGATTCATCAGATGGCCTCCTCCTCTTGGGAGGGTCAAGAAGATGGGTGGGGGGGCAGGGATGGAAGAGGACGGCTCTAGACGGCTTCAGGCTTTCATCTGCCCAGCTCTTGGGATCTCTGTGAAAAGAGACAGCTTTGGTCTCCCTTTATTCTAACTGAAAACTGCAGGGAAGAGCTCTGATCGCCTGGCTCGGACCACACATCCATTTTTAGGGCCCACGCACGTCATCCAGGAAGCAGCTGACTGGCATTCCCACCTGACTCACATGTGATGGGTAGAGGGGGGTGGGTGTGCAGCAGGAGACCTTGAGCAAGTCAAAACCTCACTTGGTAAGCCTCTCTGATGCCACAGACCTCCTTTTAATATTTGAATATACCTGAGAGCATGTCTCAACTCAGTAGCAGAAAGGGTGAGCTCCCGGGCCAGCCTCATCACTGGAGAGACCATGTCCTTGAAAGCCATCATGAGAGCTAGTAAAGCCAGAACCCCAGGGCTTTGTGTAGAGAGGCTTCTGGTAAGGCTCGAATAATCCCCAGCCACCCCAGAGCAACCGCGAGTGCAGATAGGAGGACGCTTGTGTTAAATGGAAACTATGAATCTGGAGGAACTAGGAAATCATCAGTGTGACAGGTGTCTGATGGCACTTAGGATTCTGTTTCTTTGTTGGGTGGCTTCCGAGCCTTTTAGGTGCTTGTATCATTAGAAGGGAATCAAATCAAAAAGGTGTGTGCATTGATAAGCTTGATCTCCTAAAAGGAAATAGAATTTGGGGGGGAAAGATACAGGAGGACCTGGTGTAACCCAAGACTGCCAAGACAGCACCTGCCTTGTGCTCTCCTCGGAAGAATCATGGCGCTCTCAGACTTGCAGATCTAGGGGTGCGGAGGTGCCTGTGTCTTGGTCCACAGAAAAGAAAGCTTGCTGTCGAAAGTGACCACAGAGGGAGACTTTCAGCATCAGCCCCTGAGGACATGTGCGGCGTTTGAGGAACGGTTTTTGACATTCTGATTTCATTTCTCATGGCACCTCTTTTGTCCTCCTCGTTTCACCACTTGGGCTGGGGGCTGGCTGCATCCAGCAGCCTCAGCCTCTCGCTAATTGCTGTTTTTGGCCAGGCTGATCTCTCCCTGATGGATTCTGTGTGTTCAGTTAAGGCGTTTGACTTTTGGCAACAGGATAATTCAAAGTGCCTGCCTGTCTGCAGGGCCACGTGCCAGGTGCTGACACGGACTCAGGCCCCTAAGTGTGGTCATGCCATGCCCGCGGCTCGCCCTTCAGTCCTCACCCTCATAATATACCCATGATGTCAGTTTCATACACGTTTTTTGCGGTCTGATTTGTTTGGGGTATTGGTGTTTTCATTCTCCTTTCTGGGCATCATATCCATTTATTATCCGAGTGAGCTTGGACTTAGAGATGGGGCAGAGACTTCTTTAACTACCTCTGCGGCACCATTGGTTTATTTCCTATTCTTTTTTCAGTTTTCAAATCACCAGCCCTGATCTAGTCATCACTGATCATAGGGGAATTTATTTATTATATAGGAAGCTGCCTCAAAATGGGGTAAGAAGTTCAGAGTCATGTGCTGTAGGCAGTCGGAGAATTATAAGCAGGTTTCCAGCTTAGGGGAGACATCCACCTAACCAGTTTCTGTAATGTCCATCTGCTGGGCTCAGCCTTTCCCACCATCGATGCAGTGACTTCACAAGATTCAAACAGATATCCCTTGGCAACACCTCAAGTCTGCTGTTTTCCGCCCTGAGGTTTTTTCCACTCGTGGCTCACAGCTTCTCTGTGAGAAGCTCTCCAGCATCCTGCCGGGTTGCCTGTTTTCACCCTGGTCCCAGTGCTGTCCTGGTTTCTCACCTCCTGGTCTCCCTCCATCTCCAAGGGGGGCAGAGCCTCAGGACCATCTCGTGCCCCACCTGGCTGATACCTTGGCATTGCGGGAGGCATACTGGGACAGGCCTGTCCGGGAACAAAGGACTTGTAGGAGATCATCAAAAACAGCAACATCGGGGCACCTGGGTGGCTCAGCGGGTTAAGCCTCTGCCTTCGACTTGGGTCATGGTCTCAGGGTCCTGGGATCGAGCCCGAGTTGGCTCTCCGCTCAGCAGGGAACCTGCTTCCCCCTCTCTCTGACTGCCTCTCTGCCTACTTCTGATCTCTTTCTCTCTGTGTCAAATAAATAAAACAAAAACATCATCCCCTCCCCCACTTCCTACTGCTCATCAAGCTAAGATGGCAGATGTGTTACTCTGAGTCCTGCCAGGGCTGTGGAGACAGGGACTCTGTCACTTCTCTGGGCTCAGCCTGTGGTAGCCTGTCCCAGGCACCTTGGAGTAAGCTGAAAGCCCTTCACACACGTCAGAGAAAAACCAAGAGACTTAGTGCCTTTAAGAATGTCTCACTTTCAGTCAGTAAGTAAATCTTAAAACCACACCAGCTTCTGAAGAAAATGTCTCTCAAATATGACAGGTGGGTGTCACTGCAGCTGAGTCGGCTGCCCACTTTCTCCTCATTATTCAACACGTGCACAATGAGCCCCCATTCCCTTTAAAGGCCTTTTGAGGACACAAAGGTTTTTGAGGACATTTTATGGAGCTAGAGCACAGTTTTACTATTTTAAATTATTATAGGGGTTATGGTTACTGTATCTTTATTTTTATGACAAGTTATTGGTTATGCTCTTGATTTATTCGATCCTAGGCTTTTATTCAAGAACACAACCTCCAATTAAATGTGGTTACTGTGGCAAAAATACAGTTCTCCTTAGAATGACCCTCTATGGGGCTGTTTCCAAAAACTCATTATGGTGAGAAGTCAGGGCTGCCTGTTCGTGTCCATGAGCATGTCTCCTTGTGGTCACTTGGTTTTCCTGTATGGAGGATTAGAGGGTACGAAGGCTGTGGGCTGGACCCAGAGGAGACTGGAGGGGAACAGGGGAAGCTAAGTGGGTCACCATTCAGAGTCATGTTACCTCAGTATACTACCCAAGGCCCCCTTAGCTATCAGGAAGCTGTTTTCTCTTCAGTGAAAGAAGGAACTACAACCTGAAGGGGCTAGGAAACCAAGCCAGTCCTAGGACTCTGGCCTAGCCCTCAAGCTTCCCTCCCTTATCACACTGAACATCCCAGGGGTGTCTTGGGCACATATATGGCACTAATCGTCTCATCTCAGACTGTTCAGGTTGCCATAACAGAAATACCATGGACTGGAGGCTTAAACAACAGAAATTTATTTCTCATAGTTCTAGTGGCTAGGAGTCCAAGATCAAGGCACCGCTAGATTCAGTATCTGGTGAAGGCTTGCTTTCGGGTTCATAGACGGCTGTCTCGTGCTGTGTCCTCACATGGTGGAAGAGGTGAGGGAGCTCTTTAGCATACCTCTTGTAAGACTACAAATCCCATTCATGCAGGCCCCAATTTCACAACCTAATCACCTCCAAAAGCCCTATCCTAATACCTCCCAATACCATCACATGGGGAGTTAAGTTGCAACTTAGGAATTTTGGAAGGACCCAAGTATTTATTCTATAGCACTGTCCTATCGTTACTCTGGGGGAATGACCCAAGCCTTGAGTACAGGATGGCTGTATCTTCTATGAACCCTTTGGCCTTTTTTCAAAGTGGGGAACAGATATTGCTTTAACCTAGAAGAGATTTATTGTCACTTAGGGAATGACAGTTATCACTGC
This sequence comes from Mellivora capensis, assembly GCA_004024625.1. Lineage (NCBI taxonomy): Eukaryota > Metazoa > Chordata > Mammalia > Carnivora > Mustelidae > Mellivora > Mellivora capensis. Next base: position 109,929 of record PISX010004574.1, read on the forward strand.
TTTAGGTTCTCCAGTATTTGCCTCACCAAAAACATGAATTTACAATGAGGAATAGACAATCAAGTCACCTTGGAGACCGAAACTGTGGTCCCAGATCTCCACTTAATCTGCCATTTACTGGCTAATCATCGACTTCTTTTGGCCTCTTTCCTCAGCTCTCTGGGTTCAATACTATGATTGACTTCGGGTGCAGTCACTGACACTGTTGGAGCCACCTAAACCCCCTTCACCAGGCCAGTAAACCCATTCCCAGCAACTGTGTTGGCTGAGGATTTGCAGATGGGGTTCCCCGAACCTCTATTTCAGGTCCTGCGTCAGGATACCCCAACCCAAGACACTTCCCTCGTAGGGTTGTAAGAATCAAGTAAGATTTTATACATGAAGGTCCTCTAAAAACTAAATATCAGTGGGATTTTCCATGTGGCCTTGGACTAGCCGGTAAAAATACTCGCTGTGACTTCTTGGCTGAAGGCCTGTGATGAAGGCAGATAACGTTCCCAGGAAACGCAGGGCTATTGTCTTACATCCCAGGGGTGTAAGCCCAGGCTTCTTTCTCTTCCCCACCCAGGAACCCAGGATAGTGGGCAGACAGTAAAAATGGGTTTCTGTGAAGCTGATTGTCTTTAGGTAATATTACGTAGTGGTTGAACAAGTTTTTCTCCTATTGGGAAGAGAAGAACTGGAGTTGCACATCATTTCAGACCTGGGAACCCAAGCAAGGTCACAGAAATCCTTGCTTGTGCTTCAACTACAAGGTGGTACAAAAGTCCCACCAGAAACTGCAACTTTCTAAGAGGCCAGTTTCAGGATCTTTAAAAATCTAAAATTTATTTTAATAGGGCATCTCAGAGGTAAATTGGTGGGAGCAAGGGGTGGTGTAGAAAGCAAGAGGAAAATTCAAAGGAAGGAGGGAGCCCAGTTCCTGAGGACAGAAACACTTGCCATGTCCCCAGTTAATCATTTATGCCCCCAGGCCTGCGGGCCACCAGAGTTCACCCTGCTGCAGGGGGCCAGAGTACTTGCTAATGGAATGCTAACCATGCCTTTGGTGCAGTTAATGATTTCTCACCTCCCATTACAATGCTCTACACTCCCTTTCTCTGAAGCTCACAGAAGGCTGTGTAATCACCTTCTGGAGGTTAGGCTGGTTATGCCTAACGTGATGGAGAAGATCCCCGTGATTCGCAAACTTGGGATAGCACCAGACTTCCGAGGGCTTCCTTTTGTAGGAAAGTGTATCTTTCCTTAGTTGTTTTCTAAAAACATGCTTTAATGAAGTAATTGTTGTCTGATGTTCCTCTATATGAACCTTTGCCAAGATAAGCATCACAGGATGACATGATTTTATATGGGTACACAACGTTTGTCACCATCAAAGATGCATACTGTTTATTTGTAGAGTGCTTCTAGTTCCGTTGTGTGGAATGGAAGCCCTTGGGGACCTCAAAAAATTAATGAATGTGCTGTACGTTCATTATACATGCTAATATAAAGGAAATGTGATGCCTGGGTGGCTCAGCTGGTTGGATGTCTGACTCGGTTTTGGCTCAGGTCATGATCTCATGGGTTGTAGGGTAGAGTCCCATCTTGAGCTCCATGCTCAGGGTGGAGTCTGTTTGAGAGTCTCTCTCCCTCTGCCCCTCCCCCACCTCTCTCTCTCTCTCTCTCTCTCTCAAATAAATAAATCTTAAAAAAAAAAAAAGGAAACACATATTTTCATTTACATTTTTTTTTAAGTTTCACAAAGGCCAGTTATGTTACTTGCAGAAATACCAGAAGATAATTGTTCAGTAAAGAAAAAGAGTAGAGACCCAGAGACAACCACCAGTAACCCCTTGTTTCACATTGTAACAGATGTCAGAGCTTATCTGTCCAAGTGAAGGGTGGACGCCTCACCACCACCCACCTCAGAGAGGGTATGAGTGCTTTGGTGACAAACACTGTTGACTGCTTCCAGGGGATAGACTTCAGAATCTCAGCATTCCCTCACAGATACTCAATCTCTGTCATGAATATGGCTTAGATTTTAATAGGAAAGGGATTTCTTTTTGTTTCCAGAATTTGTAAATAAGATGGGCAATATTGATTTGAAGTTTTGAATTTTGTTTTTTGGATTTTTGTTGTTGTTCTTTTTTTTTTTTTTTTTTAATTGAAACCAGACTACTAATTAGTGAGGATGGGGAAGCAGGCCTTGTGAGATTTATAAAGTTGTGCTGACAGGTGACTATGGAATAACCAAAGAGGGGATTGTTCACTTTGGGGATTTTCCCTGTGTTTCCGGGCTTCCTTCCCAAGGAAAACATCTGCGTCCTGGCTACGGAGAAATGGGTTTGAGGATGAGGAGGTGGGATGCCTGGGAAGGGAGGTGAGCACAGTCCAACAGTGACCCCTGAAATTGTTAGCACAGTTGTTTCTGCACTGGCGTGCTCAGGGAGCTCACTGTGTTTGGATGCCAAGTTTGGATGCTCTCCCCTGTGCTAATATAGCATCTTTGCTGACCTTACTGGGGTGTGAGGGGGTCATTGAAGACTTTCTTTGTGAATTCCATTTGGGGTCATCCAGCAAATTTTGGTTTTGTTCCATCCATATTCGCTGTCTCTTATCTTGTAGTGGATACACAGGTAAAAGCTATCCCTACCACCATTTTATAACGCAAACAGTTTCTTTCTCAGGAGACTTATGTGTTGAAAAATGCTGTGCATTTTCCAGTGCTAAAATCTCTTCATTCTGGGTCCCAGGCCGCATGTTGATGGGCCAGTCTGAACCCCACTCCTCTGAAGATCTGCCCATTCTCATGGGCCTGTTGAGTTTCAGGGCTTAAAGGAAACTTCTTTGTCTGAAACTCAAGGTGATGTCTTTTCTGGGAATTTATCTCTCTTAATTTTTCCTTGTTGGGGAAATATCTTCTCTCCAAACAAGTCCCTGTAAGGCTCACACGTGTCAGGTACTTACAAGAGTGCTTAATATTTAGCACTCAACAGATGTTAGCTGCTGACTAGTATTGGAGACAGAGTGGTCTAAAGAGCCGCATTGCTACCAAAAAATATCAAGCAAACGCACAATGTTGTTGTAACTTTTCTAGTACCCCATTGAAAAGGTAAAAAAACAGATGAAATTAATTTTAACAACATATTCCACTTAACCCAACATGTCAAAAATACGATCTTTCAACAGGTAGTCCATATTTTCAAATTATCAAGAGAATTTTACATTCTTTTTTTCATCGAGTCTTCAAAACCCAGTGTGTCATTTATACTTACCGTATAGCTCAGTTAGGGCCAGCCACATTTGGAGGGCTCCACGGCCACGTGTGGCTAGCATAGCTTCCATCCTGGGCAACTCAAAGGTGAGTTCCGGAGACCAGAAGCGTCGGCATCACCCGAGACCTTGTCTGAACTGAAGAATCTCAGGCCCCGTGCCAGACCTAGAGAAGCAGAATCTGCATTTTAATAAGTGATTTATTGGCATGTCCAAATGGGAAGCACTGGTCTGGAATGCTCACACTCAGTCCTCACCCTCTGGGATTCTGATTTAATTGGTCCAAGGTAGGAGCTGGGCAGTGGCATTTTTTTTAAGCTTCCTCTGGGAATTCCAATATGCAACCAGGCTTGAATCCCCTGTGTAGTGGGCTCTGGAGCCAGGATGCCTGGCTCTGCCACTCTCTACCTTGGAGACCTCCGGAATCTAGCACAAGACGCTCTGTGCCTCTGTTTCTTTATGTCGCAGAAGTCCTATCTGCTTCAAGGAATGTTATGAGTTAATGAGGAGTTAAGGCGTGTAAAGCACTCAGAACCACACCTGGCACATAGGAACCACTCCTGAAGTGTAAGCTCTTCTTACCCTTTCTTCTTCTCCTTGAAGGTCCGGGGTTACCCAGAACCCCACGTGACGTGGCACCGAAATGGGCAACCCATCACCAGTGGGGGCCGCTTCCTGCTGGACTGCAGTATCCGGGGAGCTTTCAGCCTTGTGATTCGTGCTGTCCGGGAGGAGGACAAAGGAAAGTATACCTGTGAAGCCACCAATGTTAGTGGTGCCCGCCAGTTGACTGTGGAGTTGACGGTGGAAGGTGAGTTTCAGGAAGCGAGAGCCGTGGTGGAAGATGAGCTATCCAGAAGAGAAATACACAAGAGAAAGCACACCCCTCCCTGATCTCAGGACCATTTAATCTAATGGGGGAAACATTCCGGGGAACGAGGGAGACACCCTAGGAGCCATGTCAAACTCACATCACCTCACTTTGCTGTTCCAGCCTTCCCATGGCTTCCCCTCACACTGAAGCTAGAGAGCCAGACTGCCCCGCCTGGTTCTCTAGACCTATCCACCACTCCCAGCCAGGAGCTAGCCCTTCCTTGAGCTAGCCTCAGAGCCTTCCCCTGCCATTCCCTGTCAAAGCAAGAGCTCCGTCCCCAGCCCTCACCTCCTTCATGTCTCTGCTCACATGTCCCCTCCTTAGCTGACCCTTTCTGACCTCCTCAACCCTAGGAGTCTCCATCCTCTCACTCTCCCTCAATAGTTTCTTCTAGCACTCTTCCTGCTTCTCATTTCTTTATTCTCTCCTCCACCCTCACTTCTAACTAGAAACTAGGAGGCGAGGCTCTTGATATTGTTTATGCTGTATCTCTAGCATCTAGAAAACTTCCGGCACAGGATAGATCCTGAGGTATTTGGAGAATGAACGAACAGTGTTTCTTATCCTTCTTAAAAAGTAATACTCACCTATCTATACAAATTTTGTTGTAAAACTCAGAAAAATATATAGGAGATAGATATACCAACGTGTTAACACTAATTATTTTGTCTTTTTTTTACCCCCTGTGTACTGAAGAGATTCTATCAATTTTATTAACTTTAAAACTTCCAGGAAAAATATTTGACCACCGGTAAAACTGTTTCTTTTGCCACTAGTGTAACCCTCACATACAACCACCCCCCCACTGGGGGGACCATTTCCAGTTCAGGCCACTGGCTGCTGCTTAAAGGCCTGATGTCCAAAAAGACATGGGGCTTTGTCAGACCCTCAGAGGTATGACAAGGTTCCCTCAACCCTTCCAGGCCTTTCTAAGAGCTAATAAGCCAGAAGTCCCGTCTCACTTTCTTCCCTCTCAGGGGACAGTGTTCTCAGCCTGGTTTTGAGGGACACTGTATGTGAGGATTAAGGTAGCCAGGAAAGGTTCCAGAAGGGGTGAGGCACACCTGGGCCAATGTTTTCCCTGCTTCTCTACATCATGGAAAGACAGATAGGCTGTTTCACGGAACAGAATGTACATAGTTTGGATGTTTTCCCCAAATTCTTTAACCCAGTGACTCATTCCTTTCAATGACCTTCAACTGCCTGTGGGCTGGAGCATTCCAGATGGAAAGTGGCCCCTGAGCAGAGTCTCTGAATGGCCCTCACCTAGGATAGTTCCAGTACTGTGCTTTCCCCTGTACTTTTCAATATCCTAACTTTGCGTTGAGGCTCACAAAGAAAAATTACTTTCCCCCCTATATTAGTCAACTCAAGCTGTCATAACAAAATTCTGTATACTACATGGCTTCAGTAACAGGAACTTATGTTCTCATAGTTCTAGAGGCTGGAAGTCTGAAGTCAAGGTGCAGCTGGGGTCTGGTTTCTGGTGCGAGCTCCCTTCCTGGCTTGCAGATGGCCCCTGTGTCCTCACGACGACAGAGAGAGAGCACTCCAGTGTCTCTTCCTCTTTTTACAAGGGCAACAGCTCTGCTAGAGTAGAGCCCCACCGTTATGACCTCATTGAACCTTTATCACCTTCTCCCAGGCCCTATCTCCAAATACAGTCACACTGAGGGTTAGGAATTTGGGTGCTGACACAAAAATTCAGTCTATAATACCCCTCTTCTGGCTTTCTGTTTATTGCTAGGGGAATGGGGAATTATGAGTCAGGGGTGCAAGGGGCTGGTCCCAACTTTTGCCAATCATATGTGTAACTTTAAACCTCTAGACCTCTGTTTCTGCAGATAAAGGGTTTAAATTCAGTGGTGTCTGTAGACTGTGCTAGCCTTTGTTTTCTGTGATCCGTTTTAAAGGAATGGAATGGGTTAGGCATACAGAGGAGGTATATAAACCCCAAGTAATATGAAATCTTTCTTTCCATTGCCATTATTGAGGAAATTAGGGCTGATGACCTACTAAAATTTTTCCTGCTTAGCTGAGACGTAGGCAACAGGGGGGAAGGAAGGCAGGCAAGCTCTCAAGAAGGCTCCCAACCCTGTGCCCTCTCCTTTGGTTTTCATGTGGGGAGACTCAGGCCCAGACCACTGAAGATGTTTCATGTCTTCTAATCCTAGGACACAGAGAATGGCCTAAAGACTGCAGCATCTTTAAATGTGAGTGGGCTTGTATGCATTCTGCTTCTGCACCAAAGTTTCAGCTGGTATGTGGCTTAAGACCACCGCATAGACCACAGGTCTGGAAGGAAGCCTGAATTCTTACAAAGGGGCTCTAGCAGCCACCTGCCTCTCACCAATTCTGTGCTATGCTCCTTGTTCAGAAAGAGCAGAGGTCCTAGAATGAGGAGTATAATTCATATGTGAAGACTTTTGATGCCCTAGTGGTTCAGACCGGAAGGCACTATTTTTAAATGGTCTTGGATTTTTGCTCCACTGATTTCTAACTCTGGCGAACTTTCATCTTTTGGAGCCATATTTCCTTTTCTATAAATGGGAACCCACAGCTGCCCTATGGGTTGTGTAAGGATCGGTGTAGCACTGGCAGATAGTAGGTACCTGGTAAATGAGGCCTTGTAGTATTTGAACCTGCTGTTAATATCCTGAGAACTACGTCCAGAGAGAAATCTTTGCATGGAGAATAGAGGAATATATTCCCTCGTCCGATTTCCTGTTTGGTATCTGGGCCCAGGAAACATGTAACATCCTTCATGAGCATGAGTGTCTCAATGACAGGACTGTTCATCACCTTAGATGCTGGGGTGCAGCCCTACAGTGAGCCCTGGAAAGGCTCTCTGTGGCCAGTCCCGACACTCACCCGCCTCCAGGGGGCTGCTCACAGAGACTGGGTACAGACCAAAAAAGAGACATGGCATCTGCCCTCTGGGAGCTTTCCTCTCTAATAGAGGGGCCACAGGCCTGTTCTCCAGCAGAGCTGTGCATAGAAACACAATATAAGCCACATACATAATCTTAAATTTTCTAGTAGCCACATTAAAAAAAAAAACAGGTGAGGTCAGTTTTCATAAAATATCTTACTTAACCCAGTATATCCAAGATAGAATCAACATAAAATTATTAAGGTAATATTTTACGTTTTTTAGGCTTTGGGAAAGATTTTGCACTTACAGCAACATCTTGATTCAGACTAGTCCTATCTTAAGAGCTCAGTGACCACATATGGCTAATGCCTATCATGTTGGACAGCATAGCTCTAGAAGGTCCCACTGGAATAGGGATAAACAAGACTTACACAGAGAAAAAAGAAAATCCACGTATATGAAGAAGGTGGTGAGTGGTCCCGGACAGTCACTTCACAGAGTGAGCCTAGAACTTAGGGTGCAGTGAAGGGCAGGGCTGAAGTGACAGGTGTGCCCCAGACTTAATGGTCTGAGTCTCAGAAGGCCCTTTGTGTTCCAGGGACCAGGGAGTCACTTAAGTCATTTTAAGTAATAGAGCGCTAATTTTAAGACTTGAGCTCAGGAGCCCAGGGTAAGACAAACTTCCAGGCCCAGAAGAGGTCCAGGCCTCAGGATGGCTCATACTCACCTTACAGGATTGCTGAGTGCAAATGCAAATGCATTCCCCCTGGGAATCTTGTTAAAAATGCAGATTCTGATTCCTCGGGTCTGGAGTATGGCCCAAGTGTCTGCAGTTCTAACCAGTACCAGGTGATACCCATGCTGCTGGTCCCTGCATCACACTTTGAGAACAAGGAAGGATTCAGTGACCGATGCGATATATTTAGTCCAATACAGTGATTCTCAAATGTAAGCATATATTGAATCACCTGAGGGGCTTCCGGAACCACACATGCTACGCCTTGCCCCAGAGTTTCTGATTTAGTAGGTTGGGACGGGCTCAAGAATTTTCATTTCTGACAAGTTTCTTGCTGCTGCTGCCGCCGCCGCCTGTGGGTACCGGTGCTTCAAGAACCAGTGGGCTAGTGCTTATACTGACTGTCAGGGGACTCCAGGAAACAGAATAGATCATACCGATATATGTAGAAAGAAATTCGTTACAAGAAATTGGCTCACGTGATCATGGAGGCCAACAGGTCCCAAGATCTGTAACCCGGAAGCTGGAGACCCAGGGGAGTCAATGGTGTAGTTCTAATCCAAGTCTGAAGGCCCAAGAGCCAAGAGAGTTGATGGGGTTGTTTCAGTGCAAAGACCAGCAGACTCCAAAACCAGAAGAGCTGACGTTTCAGTCTAAGTCAACCGCAGAGGCAAAACCCATGTCCCAGCTTAGAGGCAGTCACATGGGAGGAATTCCTCACCTTTTCCTTCTATTTGGGTCTTCAACTGATTGGATGAGGCCCACCAACATTAGTGATGTCAATCTGTTTTACTCCATCTACTGATTTCAGTGTTAATCTCATCCCAAAACACCCTCATGCAGGGGCTCCTGGGTGGCTCATTTGGTTAAGTATCTGACTCCCGCTTTCACCTTGCTTTCAGTGATGATCTCAGGGTTGTGGGATCCAGCCCTAGGTCAATCTCCACACTCAGCATGGAGTCTGCTTGTCCCTCTCATTCCACCCCTGCCCTCCCTGCTTGCGCGGGCTCTCTCTCTCTCTCTCTCTCTCTCTCAAATAAATAAAACCTTAAAAAAAAAAAACAAAGCACCCCTACACCAACATCCAGAATAACGTTTGACCAAATATCTAGGCACCCCACAGCTCAGTTAATGATACATAAAATTAACCAGTGCTAAATACTTTATTAGAATATCCCCAAAGTATTTCATGCAATCTGACTGACATATTTCTCCTTTTGTAACTGTCCATTTGGAATATCAGCTGAGTAATACAGAGCAGCTATAAAAGTTAGCACTGGTATGTGATATGGGCTGGAAAGGCAGAATGGGAACATATGCACACAAGTTGCGAGAAAGCAGCCACAAAACCAGGAGAGGATGTGTAGAGAACGGGTATAACTAGCCATCAGGGAGATTCAAATTAAAACCACATTGAGATACCACCTCACACCAGTTAGAATGGCCAAAATCAGCAAGACAGGAAACAACGTGTGTTGGAGAGGATGTGGAGAAAGGGGAACCCTCTTACACTGTTGGTGGGAATGCAAGTTGGTGCAGCCACTCTGGAGAACAGTGTGGAGGTTCCTCAAGAAGTTA